>CAJHNH020006913.1:0-257500 GCA_905116865.2 Candidula unifasciata | reverse complement strand
GATTGTGGGTTACATGCGGCTGGTGTAGCCGTTACAAGATTGTGGGTTAAACCTGGGTTATGTCGCAGTTACAAGATTGTGGGTTACATGCGGCTGGTGTAGCCGTTACAAGATTGTGGCTTACATCTGGCTAGTGTTGCAGTTACAAGTTTGTGGGTTACATCCGGCTAGTGTCGCCATTACAAGATTGTGAGTTACATCTGGCCAGCGTTGCCGTTGCAAGATAGTGGGTTACACCTGGGTTATGTCGCAGTTACAAGATTGTGGCTTACACCTGGCTAATGTTGCCGTTACTAGATTGTGGGTTACATCCGGCTAGTGTTGCAGTTACAAGATTGTGGGTTAAACCTGGGTTATGTCGCAGTTACAAGATTGTGGGTTACATGCGGCTGGTGTAGCCGTTACAAGATTGTGGCTTACATCTGGCTAGTGTTGCAGTTACAAGTTTGTGGGTTACACCTGGCTAGTGTTGCCGTTACAGGATTGTGGGTTACATTCGGCTAGTGCTGCCATTACAAGATTGTGGGTTACATCCGGCTAGTGTTGCAGTTACAAGATTGTGGGTTACATCCGGCTAGTGTTGCAGTTACAAGATTGTGGGTTACATCCGGCTAGTGTTGCCGTTACAAGATTGTGGGTTAAACCTGGGTTATGTCGCAGTTACAAGATTGTGGGTTACATGCGGCTGGTGTAGCCGTTACAAGATTGTGGCTTACATCTGGCTAGTGTTGCAGTTACAAGTTTGTGGGTTACACCTGGCTAGTGTTGCCGTTACAGGATTGTGGGTTACATTCGGCTAGTGCTGCCGTTACAAGATTGTGGGTTACACCTGGGTTATGTCGCAGTTACAAGATTGTGGCTTACACCTGGCTAATGTTGCCGTTACTAGATTGTGGGTTACATCCGACTAGTGTTGCAGTTACAAGATTGTGGGTTACATCCGGCTAGTGTTGCAGTTACAAGATTGTGGGTTACATCCGGCTAGTGTTGCCGTTTTAAGATTGTGGGTTACACCTGGGTTATGTCGCAGTTACAAGATTGTGGGTTACATCCGGCTGGTGTAACCGTTACAAGATTGTGCGTTTTATCTGGCTAGTGTTGCAGTTACAAGATTGTGGGTTACATGCGACTGGTGCAGCAGTTACAAGATTGTGGGTTACATCCGGCTGGTGTAGCCGTTACAAGATTGTGCGTTTTATCTGGCTAGTGTTGCAGTTACAAGATTGCGGGTTACATCTGGCTAGTGTTGCCGTTACAAGATTATGGGTTACATCCAGCTGGTGTCGCCGTTACAAGATTATGGGTTACATCTGGCTGGTGTCGCCGTTACAAGATTGTGGGTTACACCTGGGTTATGTCGCAGAAACAAGATTGTGGGTTACATCTGGCTAGTGTTGCCGTTACAAGATTGCGGGTTGCTGTGGGTTACATCTGGCTAGTGTTGCCGTTACAAGATTGCGGGTTGCATTAGGAAGGCAATGTTACGGTCAGTAGCTCCTCCATTGTGAGCTATCAGGCTTACGAAAAAGGGGGAATCAGCTAGAGGAAGACCAGGGAAGAAATGCGCTAGGGACAATAAGTAGTTTCCCGGGGGACTGCAAAAACAGGAAAAGTAAAGGAAAGACGCAGCGTTTTGTTGCGGGAATCATGACGTATTACCCATGACTCGGGTGATGAATGTATGAATAGTGAATTACACAACAACTACAACATATAACTACACAGGTAGCGCCTAGGTAGACCACGTACACCCGCTACTAGTCCTAATTTGAATCAAACATCTGTTTATTTTCCTGAACACAAGACTGGCGTGCTTTGAATATACAAATACAATAACAATCAACAACATATTCAAACATACTATATGCTAAACACTCTAGCTGACAAAGAGGAGAGTTTGCCTTTTTCTGTAAAGAGACCTATAATCAGAATCTCGGGCGAGGATACACATGGAAATCTAGTTCCGTCGTGATCTAATTACTAAACGTTCACCAGCCAGGAATCAGTGAGCTTGTTCATCTCTTTCGACTCAGTCCGCCGTACCCTAGTTGCGTTGAGAACTCTGTACAGTTCCACAACGATAGGACTACATGTGAGCAAAGAGCCAAGACAGCGTTTTCTCCTGCGCCGGGGCCTTTTATAAACTTGTGACTTACTCGCCAGTTATAGAGTCCCTATCTGCACACCTGCCAGTTTTACTTCGTAAGGTAACCAAACCAAAATTATTAACAGACTAACTACCTATCCAACTCAGCCTGTTAGATATAAGCGAAGAAACTAGACAGAACACGAATGTGACGAAAATAGTCAGAATGCAAAGACGATGAAACTAGGTGAAACAAAGTACAGATCAGGAAACTGAATACAACACATCTGCAAGAAAGATAGAACTAAGGGGAAAACATGCACGAATGATGAAACTAGACAGAACACACCTGTGCCGATGGTGAAACTAGACAGAACACACCTGTGGGTATGATGAAACTAGACAGAACACACCTGTGCCGATGATGAAACTAGACATAACACAGCTGTGCCATTGATGAAACTAGGCAGAACACAGCTGTGACAATGATGAAGCTAGACAAAACACAGCTGGCCGTGACAGAGCCCACCTGTGCAAATGATGAAACTAGATAGAACATACCTGTGCCGATGATGATACAAGACAGAATACACATGTGCAGATAATGAAACTAGACAGAACACACCTGTGCCGATGATGAAACTAGACAGAGCCCAGCATCATAAATGAAATACACTAAACAGAGCACACCTGCATAAATTAAGAAACTATAGATGACGTGTATGAAAAAATAACAAACGCGGTTTTCTACCGTCATTCCTTGGTACAAAAGTGTACCAGAAAGGAGAGAGAGAGGGAGGGGGAGGGGGGGGAGAGAGAGAGAGAGAGAGAGAGAGAGAGAGAGAGAGAGAGAGAGACTGAAACGAGATGTTGAAGGTAGAGTCTGGCATCAAAGTGTGGGCGGCTGACGGCGCGCACTGGCTGTCTGCTGGCGGTACTGGCGTGACACAGATTGATGGGCTAGTCTGTCCCAGATCGTGCGTGCAGACTAGACGCCTAGAGAGCGTCAGTCGGCTGGTTCCAATGGACACCCTGCATGTTGATTGATCAAGATAGGAGCGAGGATGCTATATTAATGTAACAGAGCTTGCATCTGAGATTCAGACATTTCTTAACCTACATAGAGTGCAGGTTACACTAGAGTAGTGTAGCCTTTACAGGTGATGGTTCTTCAATTTTAATTTACCCCAATCAAAGGATATTCGGGAGTTCCCGCTATAGTCCAAACGCATCATGTGACATCAAGGCGGTTTCTTCAGTGGTTTATTTCGGTTTTCTTTATATAATGTGTGTTTTCATACCGCTAAACGTAACCTTAACCCTAAACCCTAATGCTAGCCTTAACCTTAACCCCTACCCGTGCTAACTATAGCTTCCCCAAATGTTTGTTTTGTGGTAAATTAAAATTGAATGTGCCCAGGTGACCTAATAATAACTTTAATGGTCGATTGAGGTATCTAGGTTCTGTCTCGCTGGTCTGGCATCCAGGCTGAGACTGTGTTAATCTCAAGGTGATAAGGTGTCGGGTAGCAGCCCGGACGGAACAACCCGATCTATCGAGGGATTCGAACAGGCGACTGTTTGATCTTCCATATCGTGTCCTTGTGAAGAAAAACAAATAGATGCTCAGAATAGACATGTATCTGTGGCCGAGAGAGGCAAAGGCGGCTGTGAAGGGAAGATAGTGAACATATCTGTAGTCCACTAGGGTCTCCCTGGCCAGCTGGTCAAGCCGTTTGCCCCTGGCTCTGAAGGTCTTGGGTTTGTTTTACAGCGGCGCCCAATAGTTCACTAGTACAATTTTTACGGAGATCTCTGGGGATCGTCGCAGTTGCTACGCAGGCATCTACCTGACTTCAATTAGAATAAACAGAGATACGACAGACATGTCTCTTTTTGCCCCTAGCCTAACATAACAGCGAGACAAAACCTTCTGTTATCAAGGATAATATAAATGTTGCCCAACTAAATACAAAGCAGGGTTGGAATCTGAAATCCTAAGGTGGTGGTGGTCGGGGCGGGAGGGGGGCGGGGGGGAATTTGTTGACATAGTTGGGAGGTCATGTTTCTGAGAAGGGGGGGGGGGTGCCTACATAGGCCCCCAATAATTTATTAGAAGTCTTAAAGACATTTTCTTTGAGGTAATTGCTTACACACTTCATCTTATTTCAAGTACATAATAATATTTAATTTCAGCACACTGATGACACTAAAATAATAATAAGAACGACACATAAATATAATATAGTAAAGTACAAGACACTTTTCCACGCCTTTAGGCATTTAGGGCTAGACCTATATTTTTATAGACCAACGGCACAAGATGGGTGATGTGGTCAGTATCACGCCGGCCGCCTCTACTTCCCGGGACTGCACTCGGTTTTCACTCAAGGCTGGGTCGACCTAGGAGCCAAGGTCATTTTTGAAAAGAAGTCCGGCTCCGCCAGGGAGCGAACCCACGACCTTTCGATTCGCAGTGAGCGTCCATCCACTCCGGAACGGAAATATAATATTCTTGAAATAATATGAAATGTATGAAGAAATACAATAACAGATAATACATGGTTAAAGGGGGCATTTTAGAACCCTTAAACAATTAATGGATGAAGGGGGGGGGGGCATTCAAGGGCCTGACCCCCCCCCCCCCCCCCCAAACACACAGACACCATTATTTGGCTAGCAAGTTTGTCAGGTGGTAAGGAGGGCTTGGTATGGGTTGGGGTTGGGGTGTAATGAAATATAGGCAGAAAGGGGTTAAATGAACAAAGCATACATTTCAGACCACCACATGGCGTACTAATCCATCACTGTGTGAAATGACAGAAATGGGTGATTAGAAAGCCATGGCCTAGCCAACTATGCAGAACATCTTCATGATAACCGCCATGACATCTGACAGTGAGGGATGAAACATTCGACTAGTGCCCGTGAGCTGTGACCAGCTGAGGAGATACGTTCATCCTAACGTGACCACCAAAGACAGGTGACATGGGAGTGATTGAGAAGGTACGCCAGAAAGAGCGGGAAAGCGGGAGAATAAAGTCAGAGCCAGGGGCTTGAGAAGAGTTAGCCCCCGAAACCGCTTGAGAAGACAGTTAGGGCTGGACCGCGAGAGAAACCGGTTAGAAGAAAACTAGTACTGTACTTCGTTAGAAGGATATGCTAAAATTGGAGTTTAGCTAGAACAGTGATTAAGTAACTCGTAGAGAGACATAAAAATAGATAGTTACAAGATAACAAACATTTCATATACTATTGCTTATTGAATTTATGAAGTCTGTGTGACGAGAATATTGTGAATAAACCAACTCTTGTGTAATTGTTACATCACTGGCCTTGTTCTTGAATACGATTGAAGAGAGCTACAAACTATATTCATTCAACTTGGCCGAATTAGGCACATCTATTTCTTGGGGGATGTATAGGCACGACTGTGCCACAGGGGGTCCGCCAAAGTTTTCTAACTAGGGGTGGGGGCTGGGGGGATGATCGACACCCAGCTGTTTGCCAAGGTCAGCGGTTCTGAACTTGTGAGTCGCGACCCTCTTTTGGGTCGAACGACCCTTTCGCAGGTGTCGCCAGAGACATCGCAAAACACAGATTCATGGAAGTTTTACAGTAGCAACGAAAATAACTGTATGGTTGGGGGTCGCCACAACATGAGCAACTTTATTAAAGGGTCGCCACAACATGAGCAACTGTATTAAAGGGTCGCCACAACATGAGCAACTGTATTAAAGGGTCGCCACAACATGAGCAACTGTATTAAAGGATTGCCACAACATAAGCAACTGTATTAAAGGGTGGCCACAACATGAGGAACTGTATTAAAGGGTTGCCACAACATGTGCAAATGTATTAAAGGGTCGCCACAACATGAGTAACTGTATGGCTGAGGGTCGCCACAACATGAGCAACTGTATTAAAGGGTCGCCACAACATGTGCAACTGTATTAAAGGGTCGCCACAACATGAGTAACTGTATTAAAGGGTCCCCACAACATGAGCAATTATATTAAAGGGTCGCCACAACATAAGCAACTGTATTGTTGAGGGTCGCCACAACATGAGCAACTGTATTAAAAAGTCGCCACAACATGAGCAACTGTATTAAAGGGTCGCCACAACATGAGCAACTGTACTAAAGGGTCGCCACAACATGAGGAACTGTATTAAAGGGTCGCCACAACATGAGGAACTGTATTAAAGGGTCGCCACAACATGAGGACCTGTATTAAAGGGTCGCCACAACATGAGGAACTGTATTAAAGGGTCGCCACAACATGAGCAACTGTACTAAAGGGTCGCCACAACATGAGGAACTGTATTAAAGGGTCGCCACAACATGAGGAACTGTATTAAAGGGTCGCCACAACATGAGGAACTGTATTAAAGGGTCGCCACAACATGAGCAACTGTATTAAAGGGTTGCCACAACATGTGCAAATGTATTAAAGGGTCGCCACAACATGAGCAACTGTATTAAAGGGTTGCCACAACAAAAGCAACTGTATTAAAGGGTTGCCACGACATGTGCAAATGTATTAAAGGGTTGCCACAACATGAGTAACTGTATTAAAGGGTCGCCACATCATGAGCAACTGTATTAAAGGGTCGAAACAACATGAGTAACTGTATTAAAGGGTCGACACAACATGAGCAACTGTATTAAAGGGTCAACACAACATGAGCAACTGTATTAAAGGGTTGCCACAACATGAGCAACTGTATTAAAGGGTCGACACAACATGAGCAACTGTATTAAAGGGTTGCCACAACATGAGGAACTGTATTAAAGGGTTGCCACAACATGAGCAACTGTATTAAAGGGTTGCCACAACATGAGGAACTGTATTAAAGGGTTGCCACAACATGAGCAACTGTATTAAAGGGTTGCCACAACATGAGCAACTGTATTAAAGGGTTGCAACAACATGAGCAAAGGGGTGCCACAACATGAGCAACTGTATTAAAGGGTTGCCACAACATGAGGAACTGTATCAAAGGGTTGCCACAACATGAGCAACTGTATTAAAGGGTTGCCACAACATGAGCAACTGTATTAAAGGGTTGCCACAACATGTGCAAATGTATTAAAGGGTCGCCACAACATGAGCAACTGTATTAAAGGGTTGCCACAACATGAGCAACTGTATTAAAGGGTGGACACAACATGGAGGAACTGTATTAAAGGGTTGCCACAACATGAGTAACTGTATTAAAGGGTCGACACAACATGAGCAACTGTATTAAAGGGTCGCCACAACATGAGCAACTGTATTAAAGGGTCGACACAACATGAGTAACTGTATTAAAGGGTCGACACAACATGAGCAACTGTATTAGAGTGTGGCCACAACATGAGCAACTGTATTAAAGGGTTGCCACAACATGAGCAACTGTATTAAAGGGTTGCCACAACATGAGGAACTGTATTAAAGGGTTGCCACAACATGAGCAACTGTATTAAAGGGTTGCCACAACATGAGGAACTGTATTAAAGGGTTGCCACAACATGAGCAACTGTATTAAAGGGTTGCCACAACATGAGCAACTGTATCAAAGGGTTGCCACAACATGAGCAACTGTATTAAAGGGTTGCCACAATATGAGCAACTGTATTAAAGGGTTGCAACAACATGAGCAACTGTATTAAAGGGTTGCCACAACATGAGCAACTGTATTAAAGGGTTGCCACAACATGAGCAACTGTATTAAAGGGTTGCCACAACATGAGGAACTGTATTAAAGGGTTGCCACAACATGAGCAACTGTATTAAAGGGTTGCCACAACATGAGCAACTGTATTAAAGGGTTGCAACAACATGAGCAACTGTATTAAATGGTTGCCACAACAACTGAATTAAATGGTTGCCACAGCAACTGTATTAGAGGGTGGCGGTATTAGGGAGGTTGAGAACCACTGGCCTAGACGAAGAGAAAAGTTTCATTGGGGGATGGGGCTTAGGGCACTTTCCCCCGCCCTCAATGTGAACTAGAAACTGTGTAAGGCAGGGGCGAAGTGGCCCTGTGGATAATCTGTTTAGTTTTGGTCTTCGGGATTGTACTCTGGATAGGAACTGTTGCCATGGATTCTGATAGTTGCCTTCTGATCTGAGCATCATTGTCCTGACAAGTGCATCCTCTATCTGGCTGTTCTGTATGAGTTCAAATGTAGTCTGCTCTTTCATATTGCCTGATGTTGCAGTGGCCTGGGATCCAGTAGAGCACAGTTTTCTGGGTTAGCTGACCCATTTCATTCAGCGGAGATCTAAGCTTGTTGAACTGTAGCTGCTTATTTTGTAATTTCTCTACAGTCGAATGATTTGCTAAATAATAAATTCATCATCATTATGTAGCAGGTCCTTTGTAAAACGTCGCTCTCATCACGGTCTGCCTGAAATAAACTCGGTCTCTCGCCAGCACTCCCGCCTCATGCACTTTCAAACTCAAGGTGTCACTTATATCCTGTGCCCACCTTCGTGTTGGTCGGCCCCTGCCCCTCCTTCCTGGTAACATGCCCTCTGCTGTATTTTTTTCCAATCCGTCGTTGCGCTTGATATGACCAAAACATTTCAGTTTCCGAGACAGGATGCTGTTTATTAGCCAATGTTCCTAAACTGCTCAACGTAAAATGTGCCTACAAAAACTAGTCAAGGCAAAAAATGCTGGGATTAATTCTGCAACGTCCGGTAAAGAATACGCAACTAACATAACTAATGATTTACTGGAATATCTGAGACCTGGCTCTGCTGGGATGTTTTTATCAATGCCGGGAACGGAAGAATAATTCCAGATGTTGCAATGATGATTTTTGGGCGGGAATAAGGTTTGTTAGTGATCACGTTGTGGGCGGTGTTGTGAAATACCTGGCGTATGTATGTGTGTATACATGACACAGGGGAGAGTGGGGTGAAGAGGGCGCTATTAGAAAGAGAGACAGACACAAAAAGCAGCAACACCAGCATGCTAACATGACATGCAAGGCAAATCACAGAACAGTTAGAAGCACAGACAATACAGTATGCATTTGAACAAAGAAGACACAAACACTAGACTGCACAATTTATTGCCTGGCATATTTCGCTGTATCTCGTCAGGTGCATACTACAGTAGCAATTAATGAAAATGAAGCAAATAGCTGAATTCTAGAAACTGAAACACAAATTCGAGTACATTTCAAACTGTTTCACCAAGGTAAGCGTAGGGCAACGACCATTTCTTTGTGCCTACATAGATCCAAATCGAAGGTTTTTTGAAAAAAAAAAAAAAGAAAATAGAAATCGTGTTTAATATGGTTATTGTGGCAAATATTGAGTTAGTCTTGTTTGCTGTACCACGACCTACTCTATGTATTAGTATTAGAGAAGGCGTTGGCTGCACGTAACTCGCCGGCGAATGGTAAATACTGCGCATGCGCAATTACTAACGTGGCTATAATTAGAAATCACTAAAGTTATAAATATTAGTTGCGTATATTTTGGCATAAATTGTGGTCACCTATCTCTAACAGTGACATGTTGGATTTCAAACCGCGACAGTTCAAAATCCGGTATCACAACAAACATATCCTGAAAATTTCAGCTAAATCGGTTCAGTAGTTTCCGAGTCTATAGGAGTGAAACAAACACACAAACATTGATTTTTATATATATATATATATATATATATATATATATATATATATATATATATATATATATATATATAGATATATATATAATCCATAGAAATGTTCCACTTCAATTAATATTATTTAGGGTATATTATCTCAGGTTTTATTTATTCAAACTTGTTTTAGCCTTTTTAAATTTAATTTTTAAAATTTAACTTGATGTGTGTCAACTCCCACCTTTTGTTAACTTAGGGGCCTCAGGGTTTATATATCTTAGGACCTGGTCAAGATTGAGTCCTGGCTGGAGAGATAGGCCATATGTGGCAGCAGGGGTGACGGACAACTCGTATCAAGATAATTCAGTGTCCGTTGATGCAGTTTGTCTTACTTGTTCTGCCTTGCTCATTTAAAGATAATCCCCGATTAATTCACACAGTTTTTAACCTTTACTGGTCTGCCCTGTTAGTTTACATTATGGTTTTCTTTCTTTCCTCTCCTACCCTTGGATGCATGTGCCCCCTCCGGTCTTGGTTTGTCCTGTCTTGTATACATCGATGTGTTGGTGTACCTTACTGTCTTATCCAGTCTTTTCCCCTCCGTTCGTGATTACAGGGTTACTTAACAATCTTGTTTAATCTGTCATTTTCTAGCTTGGTCTTGATTAGTGTTAGTGTTGGCACGATCAGATCTACATATCCATATACACATTCAAATACGCCTACAGCTACACATACAAATAAATACACATACAAATACACGTACAAATACACATACAAATACACGTACAATTACACATACAAACTGTAATGGTATCCGTCAGTCCCTGGGAACTATGGTGACGTACTGCTGGCTTAGGGAGCAGCATCTGCTGTGACTGTCAAGTCAGATGTGGGAGTGGCAGTTTCTGCCACACAGGATACACAAACAAGTAGATACTGCCTCGCTATGTGGCTGATTTAGTCTCCAGTGTCTCCACTCTGTCTTGCTGCGTTCGGTTTCTTTCAAATTGCGACAATCCATCTTTCACTTTCTGTCGCCATAGATGCCGATCTGCCGCCGATTATTTCCTTAGTATCTGTGCCTGTGTAAGTATATGTCAGGTTACCTTTGCATATGTCTTCACAGCGTAGCTTTGGCCTTTCAGTTGGTCTATTCCATGCTTCCAGTTGACCACACAGGAAGTCCTTTGGAAAACAACCATCCTGCGTGCAGGAGACATGTCCTAGCCAGCGCAGATGTCTTGGCTTCAGTAGACAGTACACTGATGGCATTTTTGCTCTACATTCGTTGGAGACAAGGTCTCGCCAGGATATATCAAGGATGCGCCTCATACAGCGCATATGGAAGGTATTCAGTCTCTTTTGTTGAGGAGCATATAGAGTCCAGGATTCGCTACCGTACAGTAGTGTGCTCAGGAGACAAGACTCATACACTATCATTTGGATATAATCAATCAGCTCTTCGTTTGACTAGACTCTCGTTGTAGTAAGATTTGGAGGAGATCTTGGTGAGACCCATAGGAATATACACCCCCCCCCCCCCCCCCCAGCGGAATAATTGTGTAAAGGCAAATATAACTCCTTCAAACCATGTATATCTATTCTCTGTAAAAAAATATATATCAAACAATTACTTTTATGTCTTTACTGTTCAGCATAATATAACATAGCCATCCATAGTGGCACAGCAGACTGCAGATAATGTCCGGGCTATTTACTGCAGGTCTGACTTTTGACTGGGGACGAGAAAATCACAGGGAGGTGGGGAAACAAATTTCTATTTGTAGTAGCGGTTCGAATCCTTGATGGCCGATTGCAGCAGAAACAAGATAATGATATAACTTCTCTTGCCTTCCTCTGCCAACTCTCTTGTGTTGCCAACAGGCAAAGAACGCACCTGATGCCCACGCGCGCACACATAAACGCGCGCGTACAAACAAGATTCGACTCAGATTACTGGGTGAAGAGGCGGGGAAACAACATATACCCTTGGACAGCAGAGCTACACATCTTGCCAAGACAGCAAACATAAATATTGTCAGAGAACCGTGTCGAATCTGACATACTGTGTACCAGTTTACTGTGCAGGCAAATTGTAAACACTTCCTCGCGTACAGTCTTTGGCAAATTACCTGTCTATCAAACATGACAGTCTGTCCTCGCGTACGGTACGCACTCCGTGTATGTTGACAGCTACTTGTATAGGAACATTACATATTGTATAGGACAGCTGTCTGTATAGGACAGCTACCTGTATAGGACAGCTACCTGTATAGGACAGCTACCTGTATAGGACAGTTTATGTATAGGACAGCTACCTGTATAGGACAGCTACCTGTATAGGACAGCTACTTGTATAGGACAGCTACCTGTATAGGACAGCTACCTGTATAGGACAGCTACCTTGTATAGGACAGCTACCTGTATAGTTACAGCTACCTGTATAGGACAGCTACCTGTATAGGACAGCTACCTGTATAGGACAGCTACCTGTATAGGACAGCTACCTGTATAGGACAGCTACCTGTATAGGACAGCTACCTGTATAGGACAGCTACCTGTATAGGACAGCTACCTGTATAGGACAGCTACTTGTATAGGACAGCTACCTGTATAGGACAGCTACCTGTATAGGACAGCTACCTGTATAGGACAGCTACCTGTATAGGACAGCTACCTGTATAGGACAGCTACCTGTATAGGACAGCTACCTGTATAGGACAGCTACCTGTATAGGACAGCTACCTGTATAGGACAGCTACCTGTATAGGACAGCTACCTGTATAGGACAGCTGCTTGTATAGGACAGCTACCTGTATTGGACAGCTACATGTATAGGACAGCTACCTGTATAGGACAACTACCTGTATAGGATTTCTACCTGTATATGAGAGCTACCTGTATAGGACAGCTGCCTGTATATGACAGCTACCTGTATAGGACAGCTACCTGTATAGGACAGCTACATGTATAGGACAGCTACCTGTATAGGACAGCTACCTGTATAGGACAGCTACCTGTATAGGACAGCTACCTGTATAGGACAGCTACCTGTATAGGACAGCTACCTGTATAGGACAGCTGCCTGTATAGGACAACTACCTGTATAGTACAGCTACTTGTATAGGACAGCTACCTGTAAAGGACAGCTACTTGTATAGGACAACTACCTGTATAGTACATCTACTTGTATAGGACAGCTACCTGTATAGGACAGCTACCTTTATAGGACAGCTACCTGTATAATACAGCTACCTGTATAGGACAGCTACCTTGTATAGGACAGCTACCTGTATAGGACAGCTACCTGTATAGGACAGCTACCTGTATAGGACAGCTACCTGTATAGGACAGCTACCTGTATAGACAGCAGTTACAGACTACCTGTATAGGACAGCTACCTGTATAGGACAGCTACTTGTATAGGACAGCTACCTGTATAATACAGCTACCTGTAAATAACAGCTACCTGTAAAGGACAGCTGCCTGTATAGTACAGCTACCTGTATAGGACAGCTACCTGTATATGACAGCTACCTGTATAGGACAGCTACCTGTATAGCACAGTTGCTTGTATAGGACAGCTGCCTGTATAGGACAGCTACCTGTATAGGACAACTACCTGTATAAGACAGCTACCTGTATAGGACAGCTACCTGTATAGGACAACTACCTGTATAGAACAGCTACCTGTAAAGGACAGCTACTTCACTATCTGCTACCTGTATAGAACAGTTGCTTGTAAAGGACAGCTACCTGTATAGACAGTTGCCTGTAAAGGACAACTACCTGTATAGGACACTACCTGTATAGGACAGCTACCTGTATAGGACAGCTACCTGTATAGGACAGCTACCTGTATAGGACAGCTACCTGTATAGGACAGCTACCTGTATAGGACAGCTACCTGTATAGGACAGCTACCTGTATAGGACAGCTACCTGTATAGGACAACTACCTGTATAGGACAGCTACCTGTATAGGACAGCTACCTGTATAGGACAGCTACCTGTATAGGACAGCTACCTGTATAGGACAACTACCTGTATAGGACAGCTACCTGTATAGGACAGCTACCTGTATAGGATAGCTACCTGTGTGGACAGCTACCAGTATATGACAACTACCTGTATAGGACAGTGCTGACAGCCCTTTATAGACAGACATGTTACTACCTGTATCATGGACAGCTACCTGTAATAGGACAGCTACCTGTATAGGACACTCTCATGTTGTACCTGTACAGCTCATGCTGTGTTGGCAACCCTTAATACAGTTGCTCATGTTGTGGCACTCCTTTAATACAGTACCTCATGTTGTGGCAACCCTCTAATACAGTTCCTCATGTTGTGGCAACCCTTGTTCCTCATGTTGTGGTAACCCTCTATACAGTTCCTCATGTTGTGGCAACCCTCTAATACAGTTCTTCATGTTGTGGCAAACCTCTAATACAGTTCCTCATGTTGTGGCAACCCTCTAATACAGTTCCTCATGTTGTGGCAACCCTCTAATACAGTTCCTCATGTTGTAAGTAACCTAAATAAAGTTTTCCCTTTTCACGCAACCGGTATAATACAGTTCCTTATGTTGTGGAGCAGTCTAATATTTTCCTCAGTTTGTCAGCACCCTCTAATACAGTTCCTCATGTTGTGGCAACCCTTTAATTCCCAGGACAAGCTTATGTTCCTGGGTACCCATTTTAGGCTGGGTCGACCTGCGACGTCCCATACCACGACAAAAATACACGCAGCCTGCAGTGGGTTTCGATCGCGCATTGCTGGCTCACCAATACTACTCACAAGCCTTAGCCACTTGGCACAGTTGCTCATGTTGCTGCAACCCTCTTAATACAGTTGCCTATGTGTTGCTGCAAACCCTCTAATACAGTTGCCTCATGTTGCTGCAACCCTACTAATACAGTTTGCCTATGTTGCTGCAACCTCCTCTTACACATTCAGCCTATGTTGCTGCAACCCTCTAATACAGTTGCCTAGTTCCTCATGTTGCTGCAACCCTTTAATTACAGTTGCCTATGTTGCTGCAACCTCTAATACAGTTGCCTCATGTTGCTGCAAAACCCTCTAATGACAGTTGTCCTATGTTGCTGCTAAATCCCTCTAATACAGTTGCCTATGTTGCTGCAACCCTCTAATACAGTTGCCTATGTTGCTGCAACCCTCTAATACAGTTTGGATTCATGTTTGCTGCGGACCCTTTTAATACAGTTGCCTAGAAAATAACCCTTAATACAGTTGCCTATGTTGCTGACCCTCTAATACAGTTGCCTATGTTGCTGCAACCCTCTAATACCTTTGCCAAAGTTTGCGACCTGACCCAATCTAATACAGTTGCCTATAAAGTGCTGCAACCCTCTAATACAGTTGCTCATGTTGTGGCAACCCTTTAATACAGTTGCCTATGTTGCTGCAACCCTCTAATACAGTTGCCTATGTTGCGCAACCCTCTAATACAGTTGCTCATGTTGTGGCAACCCTCTAATACAGTTCCTCATGTTGCTGGCTAAACCTCTAATACAGTTGACTATGTAACTGCTACCCTCTAATACAGTTGTCCTATGTTGCTGCAACCCTCTAATACAGTTCTCATGTTGTGGCAACCCTCTAATACTAGTTGCCTATGTAACTGGCAACCCTACTAATACAGTTGCCTAATGGTGTGGCAAACCTCTAATACAGTTGCCTATGTTTGCTAACAACCCTCTAATACAGTTGCCTATGTTGCTGGTTGCAACCCTCTAATACAGTCACTAACTCATGTTGTGGCAACCCTCTAATACACTTGCTATGTTGTGGCTACTAAACCTCTAATACAGTTACCTATGTTGTGGCTAACCCTCTAATACAGTTGCCTATGTTGCTGCAACCCTCTAATACAGTTGCCTATGTTGTGGCAACCCTCTAATACAGTTGCCTATGTTGCTGCAACCCTCTAATACAGTTGCCTATGTTGCTGCAACCCTCTAATACAGTTGCCTATGTTGCTGCAACCCTCTAATACAGTTGCCTATGTTGCTGCAACCCTTTAATACAGTTGCCTATGTTGTGGCGACACTTTAATACAGTTACTCATGTTGTGGCAACCCTCTAATACAGTTGCCTATGTTGCTGCAACCCTCTAATACAGTTGCCTATGTTGCTGCAACCCTCTAATACAGTTGCCTATGTTGCTGCAACCCTCCAGTACATTTCATCATGTTATGGCGACTCCCGTTGCTACATCATAACTTCAGTGAATATGTTTTGTGATATTCTTTGACGACCCCTGTGAAAGGGTCGTTTGATCCGAGAAGGGTCGCTACCCGTAGGTTGGGAACCGGTGGTCCAGGCCTTGGAGCCGAGCACTCAGTTCTCAAACTAAAGAACTTGAAGGCGTTTAATTTTCAGTCTAAGCGGCCTTTTCGTTAAAGGGTTTAGATTAGCACTTGTCGACTCTTTGTCTAGCAGTTATGTCAGAATCGATTTTTCACGATAACTATGTACATTGTCTCTAGTAATGAGACAATATTCAGTCAGTGCTTATACATACAGCCAATGGCACTGACTCAACGATAACAAAGGGATGGAGCAGGGGAGGAGATAACTGGGGGGGGGGTTGACTAACTAACTCAGGGATCTGACAAAATGTGTATATAAAAAAAAGATCTCGAGGAGTTTCAACCATCTTTAAGTAATAACTAACTAGCAGTCTTACTAACTAACTAACAAACTAACTAAATAAATAAACTAACTAAATAACTAAACTAACCAACGATATAAACTAACTAAAAAACTAAACTAACCAACGATATAAACTAACTAACTAACTAAACTAACCAACGATATAAACTAACTAAATAACTAAACTAACCAACGATATAAACTAACTAAATAACTAAACTAACCAACGATATAAACTAACTAAATAACTAAACTAACCAACGATATAAACTAACTAACTAATCTAACTAACTAATAATAACAATATGCCGAATCAAACACACAAATTATATTTTTGCGGAAAAACACCCAAAATAAATGTATAATTAAGAAAGAAAGTGTTGAACATTTGTTTGTGGATGGGGCATACAGCCAATGGCGCTGACACAAAGATAACAAAGAGGTGAAGTAGGGAAATAGAGGGGTTGGGGAGGGCGGGCACTCAGGGTCCTTACAATATTTGGTTCTTGTCACGTTTCCAGGCACAGCTCCCCTACTTACACATTAGGTCACTTTTCATTCATACCTCGTCAGGCTAGTCAACTTTGCTAACAAAATTATAGGGGTGTCCCGGTTTACTGTTTTGTTTGAAAAGCTTTCTCCGTTTTCTTAACCGGCCAGTGATATCGCCTGTTGTATATTCCACGATTTCAGCGTTTGTAACTGTCTGAAAACATGCAGAACTGGCCCTAATACAAACCTCCCTACGAGAGTGCTGCAACTTAGGTTCGACGGATTCTCTTTCTCCGAATGAAAACGTAAATAGAAAACAACGTAGAAAGTTTACTTCCTATATTAACCCCTTGACCACGATTCACCCGCTGTATACTTCCTGTATTACCTACACGGACGTGGCGCGGTGATTTATTCGTGAAACTAACTAACTAACTTCCCCTTAAGTTAAGTCCAACATGATGTAACTAAGGACTTTACTCCGTACGTAACTAACTAACCACTCCTAACTTACTATCCTAACTGTACGGAACTAACTCACTAACTAACTAACTACTAGCTACGTCCTAACTGCGCTACGGATAACTAAACTCAAAACTAGCACTAACAGAGCTAACTAACTAACTAACTCGGAGTTCTAACTAACCACTAGGTGACTAACTAACTAACTAACTAACTAAACAACTAACTAACTACGCTAACTAACTAAAAAATAACTATCAAAACTCATTAGGAACATGACTAACTAACTAACGTACAGCCAAAACTACTAACTAACTAACTAACTAGACTAACTAACTAACTAACTAACTAACTTGTTCACTAACTAACTAACTAACTAACCCTAACTAGTGTAACTCTACTAACTAACTAAGGTAACCACTAACTAACAACTATCTAACTAACTGGCTAACTTGTACATCCTAACTAACTAACTAACTAACTAACTCGTAACCGCGCTGACTAACACCACAACTAACTAACTAACTAACCACTAACTTGGACTAACTAAAGCCTAACTAACCGACAAAACTAGATCATACGGAATCTAAATAACTGACCAACTAACTAAAATTCGTATTGAACTGACTAAGACCGACTGTCTACACCCAAAGAGCCCACTCGCCTGTGTGTCTAACTAACAAAACTGATAACGAACTGCCTGACTGCAGGATGTAAAATAACTAACTTACTAACGGCTCGTCAAAGAAATCTAACGTGCGAAAGAAAAAACTAATGTAACTAACTGTGTGGTCAATGTAAGTCCAAAAAAAAACGGGCTACTCTCCGGCTGACTTCCAGAGGGCGCAGCCCCTGTCGAGCTGAGGCCTGATACGGTTGTGAGGTTAAGCAGGCACTGTGCTGACGTGACGATTCCTTGGGTGAGCCCAGAACCAGAGCGCCATGTGCCGGCTCTGACTGCACTGGAAGCCTCCTTGGATAACGGTGGAATGCCAAATGATCTGCCCCTGCCTTCCTTTGAGGGCTAACTGTTCCACAGGGGACTGCCCCAAAGGGGTACTCCGGGGGCAATACCTGCCCGTTTAGACAAAGTACTGTGTACACAAGTCATGCAACGTTTCTCGACCACACAAAAACAATGGCCACAGTCACCCTGTGTCTAGACCTGACGTCTTCCTTCGAAGTCGGAGTACCTACTGTGCCCTGTGAGGCAGGTGATCTGAAAAACGGTGTGTACAAACGCAAAAAAAAGGTCCAGGTGATGGGGTGGCCAAAATAACAAGCGGACGATTATCCTGGACCTTCCACTGGAATTCACAGCCGGGGATCGATAAAAAAAAAAACCTACACGGACAGTCAAAGCACAAGTCGCCTATTACTTGGGTCCCCCAGCTATGGGAGCTCCCGACCACCACCAAAGTTTACAATCTTTTTAGTAGACATCGAGTATGAACAAGAAAAAAGTGACTGGGAAAAGTCTGAAATCGATGATGCAGCAGACTAGTGATTCACGACCCACGATCGATTGTGTGTCTGTGTGTCTGTGTGTCTGTGTCTGTGTGTCTGTGTGCCTGTGTGTGTCTGTGTGTCTGTGTGTCGCTGTGTGCCTGTGTGTGCCTGTGTGTCTGTGTGCCTGTGTGTCTGTGTGTGTCTGTGTGTCTGTGTGCCTGTGTGTCTGTGTGCCTGTGTGTCTGTGTGCCTGTGTGTCTGTTGTGTGTCTGTGTGTGTCTGTGTGTCTGTGTGCCTGTGTGTCTGTGTGTGCCTGTGTGTCTGTGTGCCTGTGTGCCTGTGTGTCTGTGTGCCTCTGTGTGCCTGTGTGTCTGTGTGTCTGTGTGCCTGTGTGTCTGTGTGCCTGTGTGTCTGTGTGTCTGTGTCTGTGTGTCTGTGTGTCTGTGTGCCTGTGTGCCTGTGTGTGTCTGTGTGTCTGTGTGCCTGTGTGTCTGTGTGTGTGTGTCTGTGTGTGTGTGCCTGTGTGTGTGTGTGTGCCTGTGTGTCTGTGTGTCTGTGTGTCTGTGTGCCTGTGTGTCTGTGTGTCTGTGTGTCTGTGTGTCTGTGTGCCTGTGTGTCTCTGTGTGTCTGTGTGTGCCTGTGTGTCTGTGTGTGTGCCTGTGTGTCTGTGTGTGTCTGTGTGTCTGTGTGTGTGTGCCTGTGTGTCTGTGTGTCTGTGTGTCTGTGTGTGCCTGTGTGTCTGTGTGTCTGTGTGTGCCTGTGTGTCTGTGTGTCTGTGTGCCTGTGTGCCTGTGTGTCTCTGTGTGCCTGTGTCTGACTGTGTGCCTGTGTGTGTGTGCCTGTGTGTGCCTGTGTGTCTGTGTGCCTGTGTGTGTCTGTGTGTGCCTGTGTGTGCCTGTGTGCCTGTGTGTCTGTGTGTCTGTGTGCCTGTGTGTCTGTGTGTGTCTGTGTGTGTCTGTGTGTCTGTGTGTGTGCTGTGTGTCTGTGTGTCTGTGTGTGCCTGTGTGTCTGTGTGTGCCTGTGTCTGTGTGTGCCTGTGTGCCTGTGTGTGCCTGTGTGTCTGTGTGTCTGTGTGTCTGTGTGCCTGTGTGTCTGTGTGCCTGTGTGTCTGTGTGTCTGTGTGTCTGTGTGTGCCTGTGTGCCTGTGTGTGTGTGTGCCTGTGTGTCTGTGTGCCTGTGTGCCTGTGTGTGCCTGTGTGTGCCTGTGTGTCTGTGTGTGCCTGTGTGCCTGTGTGTGTCTGTGTGTGTTTGTGTGTCTGTGTGTCTGTGTGTCTGTGTGTCTGTGTGCCTGTGTGCCTGTGTGTCTGTGTGTTGTGTGTGTGTGTGTGTGTGTGCCTGTGTGTGTGTGTGTGGTGTGTGTGCCTGTGTGTGCCTGTGTGTTTCTGTGTGTCTGTGTGTCTGTGTGTCTGTGTGCCTGTGTGTCTGTGTGTCTGTGTGTCTGTGTGTGTCTGTGTGTGTGTGTGTTCTGTCTGTGTGTGTGTGTGTGTGTCTGTGTGTCTGTGTGTCTCTGTGTGTCTGTGTGTGTGTGTGCCTGTGTGCCTGTGTGTCTGTGTGTGCCTGTGTGCCTGTGTGTGCCTGTGTGTCTGTGTGTGTGTGTGCCTGTGTGTCTGTGTGTCTGTGTGTCTGTGTGTCTGTGTGTCTGTGTGTGTGCCTGTGTCTGTGTGTGTGTGTGTGTGTGTCTGTTGTCTGTGTGCCTGTGTGCCTGTGTGTCTGTGTGTCTGTGTGCCTGTGTTCTGTGTGTGTCTGTTGTGCCTGTGTGTCTGTGTGTGTGTGTGCCTGTGTCTGTGTGCCTGTGTGCCTGTGTGTGTGTGTGCCTGTGTGTCTGTGTGCCTGTGTGCCTGTGTGTGTCTGTGTGTCTGTGTGTCTGTGTGCCTGTGTGTCTGTGTGTTTGTGTGTTTGTGTGTCTGTGTGTCTGTGTGTGCCTGTGTGTCTGTGTGTCTGTGTGCCTGTGTGTCTGTGTGTGTGTGTGTCTCTGTGTGCCTGTGTGTCTGTGTGTCTGTGTGTGTGTGTGTGTGTGTGTGTGCTGTGTGTCTGTGTGCCTGTGTGCCTGTGTGTGTGTGTGTGTGCCTGTGTGTCTGTGTGCCTGTGTGTCTGTGTGTCTGTGTGCCTGTGTGTCTGTGCCTGTGTGCCTGTGTGTCTGTGTGCCTGTGTGTCTGTGTGTCTGTGTGTCTGTGTGTGTCTGTGTGTGTCTGTGTGTGCCTGTGTGCCTGTGTGTCTGTGTGTGTGTGTGTCTGTGTGCCTGTGTGCCTGTGTGTCTGTGTGCCTGTGTGTCTGTGTGTGTGTGTGTGCCTGTGTGTCTGTGTGCCTGTGTGTCTGTGTGTCTGTGTGTCCTGTGTGCCTGTGTGTCTGTGTGCCTGTGTGTCTGTGTGCCTGTGTGTGTGTGTGTGCCTGTGTGGGTCCTGTGTGCCTGTGTACAATGTGTGTGTGTGTGATGTGTGTCTGTGTGCCTGTGTGTCTGTGTGTCTGTGTGTGTGTATGTGCCTGTTTGTCTGTGTGTCTGTGTGTCTGTGTGTGTCTGTGTGTGTGTGTCTTGTGTGTGTCTGTGTGCCTGTGTGTGTGTGTCTGTGTGTCTGTGTGTGCCTGTGTGCCTGTGTGTGTGTGTTGGTGTATGTGTACTGTGTGCCTTGTGTCTGTGTGCATGTGTGTCTGTGTGTCTGTGTGTATGTGTGATGATCCCTGTGTGTCTGTGTGTACTACTAAAAACAATTAACATGTGTGTCTGTGTGTCTGTGTGCCTGTGTGTCTGTGTGCCTGTGTGCCTGTGTGTCTGTGTGCCTTGTGTGCCTGTGTCATGCCTGTGTGCCTCTGTGCCTGTGTGTGGTGTGGGTGTGTGGGTTGTGTGCATGTGTGTCTGTGTGCCTGTCTCATGTGTATCTGTGTGTGTGTGTGTGCCTGTGTGTCCTGTGTGCCTGTGTGTCTGTGTAACAGTGTAACTGTGCATAGCTTGTGTAACACGACCTCTGTGTGTGTGTGTGTGCCAAAGTAACTGTTAACATGCCTGTGTTGTGTAATAGTGTACTGTGTGTCTGTAACAGTGTACCTGTGTGTGTAGTAATTGTGTGTAGTTGTGTTACCAGTAACCTGTGTAACTGTGTAATGTGGCCCAAGTAACTGTGTAACATCTGTGTCTGTGTGTTGTGTAACATGTGTGTCTGTAACAGTGTAACATCTTGCCCCAGTAACAGTGTAACATGTGCCTGAGTAACAATGTGTGTGACCTGGTAACAGTGTAACATCTGTCTTGCCTGTGTGTCTGTAACATGTGCATCAGTAACAGTGTCCTGTGTGCCAGTAACAGTGTACATTGCCAAATCCAGTAACAGTGTAACATTGCCATAGTGTACAGTTGTGTGCCTGTGTAACAGTGTAATATGTGTGTTCCCGTGTAACAGTGTAACATGTGCTCAGATTAACAGTTCTGTGGTGCCAGTACAAGTGTAACATGGCTCCAGTAACAGTGTAACGTGTGCTCCCATAAACAGTTGTAACATGGCATTAGTAACAGTGTAACATAGCCCTAGTAACAGTGTAACATGTCTCAGTAACAGTGTAACATGTGTCTGTAGTTACAGTGTGCCTGTGGCATGTAACAGTGTAACATGTGTAACGTAAATGTGGCTTGTCCCGTAACAGTGTAACATGGTGTGTCCTGTGTTACAGTGTAGCATGCTCCAGTAACAGTGTAACATGGCTCCAGGTAACAGTGTAACATGGCCTGTGTTAACAGTGTAACATGTGTGTGGTCCAGTAACAGTGTAACATGGCTCCAGTAACAGTGTAACATGGCCCCAGTAACAGTGTAACATGCTTCCAGTAATTGTGTAACATGGTCCAGTCTGTGTGCCTGTGTAACATGTGTTCCAGTAACAGTGTAACATGGCCCCAGTAACAGTGTAGCACTGTCAGTAACAGTGTGTCTGTGTGTAACAGTGTAACATGGCTCCAGTAACAGTGTGTGTGGCTCCAGTAAGCAGTGTAGCATGGCTCCAGTAACAGTGTAACATGTTGTCTTCTGTGTACAGTGTAACATGGCTCAAGTAACAGTGTAACATAGCCCCAGTAACAGTGTAACATGGTTCCAGTAACAGTGTAACATGGCCTCAGTAACAGTGTAACATGTTCCAGTAACAGTGTAACATGGTAACAGTGTAACAGTGGTAAATGTGTGTAACATGGCCCCAGTAACAGTGTAACATGTTCCAGTAACAGTGTGCACATGTTCCTCAGTAACAGTGTAACATGGTTCCAGTAACAGTGTAACATGGCCAAAGTAACAGTGTAACATGGGTGTCTGTGTGGCTGTGTAACATGGCTCCAGTAACAGTGTAACATGGCCTCCAGTAACTGTGTAACATGGTTCCAGTAATAGTGTAACATGGCCCCAGTGTCAGTGTAACATGGCTCCAGTAACAGTGTAACATGTGGCCCAGTAACAGTGTAACATGGCTCCAGTAATACAGTGTAACATGGTTCCAGTAACAGTGTAACATGGTTCCAGTAACAGTGTAACATGGTTTCAGTTAACAGTGTAACATGGCCAGTAACAGTGTAACATGGCCTCAGTAACAGTGTAACATTCCAGTGTGTAACATGGTTCCAGTAACAGTGGCCACAGTAAACAGTGTAACATGGCCCAAGAAACAGTGTGTAACATGTTGGTACAGTGTAAACATGTTGTTCCAGTGTTCCCTGTGTCTACTGTAACAGTGTAACATGGTCCAGTAACAGTGTAACTGCCTCCAGTAAACAGTGTAACATGGTTCCAGTAACAGTGTAACATGGCCCAGTAATAGTGTAACATGGTTCGGTAAACAGTGTAACATGATTCCAGTAACAGTGTGTGCCTCCAGTTAACAGTGTAACATGGCCCCAGTAACAGTCTGTAACATGGCCCCAGTAATAGTGGTAACATGGTTCCAGTAACAGTGTAACATGTTCCAGTAAACGTGTGCCTGTTCCAGTAACAGTGTAACATGGGTGTCAGTAAACAGTGTAACATGGCCATAAACAGTGTAACATGGTGTCCAGTAAACAGTGTAAACATGTGTGCAGTAACAGTGTAACATGCTGGTTCAGTAACAGTGTAACATGGTTCCAGTAAACAGTGTACTGTGCCTGCTCCAAAACAGTGTAACATGGTGTTCAGTAACAGTGTAACATGGTTCCAGTAACAGTGTAAACATGGCTCCAGTAACAGTGTAACATGTGTCCCAGTAACAGTGTAACATGGCCCAAGAAACAGTGTTACCGTAGTGTAACATGGCTCCAGTAACAGTGTAACATGGCAGTCCAGTAACAGTGTAACATGGTTCCAGTAACAGTGTAACATGGCCCAAGAAACAGTGTAACATGGCCCCAGTAACAGTGTAACATGGCCCCAGTAACAGTGTAACATGGCTCCAGTAACAGTGTAACATGGCCCCAGTAACAGTGTAACATGGCCCCAGTAACAGTGTAACATGGCTCCAGTAACAGTGTAACATGGCCCCAGTAACAGTGTAACATGGCCCCAGTAACAGTGTACACATTCCAGTAGTACAGTGTAACATGGTTCCAGTAACAGTGTAACATGTTCTCAAGTAACAGTGTAACATAGCCTCAGTAACAGTGTAACATTGCCTCAGTAACAGTGTAACATGGCCCCAGTAACAGTGTAACATGGCTCCAGTAACAGTGTAACATGGCTCCAGTAACAGTGTAACATGGCTCCAGTAACAGTGTAACATGGCTCCAGTAAAAGTGTAACATGGCTCCAGTAACAGTGTAACATGGTTCCAGTAACAGTGTAACATGGTTCCTGTAATAGTGTAGCATGGTTCCAGTAATAAGTGTAATAGTGTAACAGTGTGGGCTCCAGTAACAGTGTAACATGGTTCCAGTAACAGTGTAACATGGTTCCAGTAACAGTGTAACATGGTTCCAGTAATAGTGTAACATGGCTCCAGTAACAGTGTAACATGGTCCCAGTAACAGTGTAACATGGCTCCAGTAACAGTGTAACATGGTTCCAGTAACAGTGTAACATGGTTCCAGTAACAGTGTAACATGGTTCCAGTAACAGTGTAACATGGTTCCAGTAACAGTGTAACATGGCCCAAGAAACAGTGGGACATAGCCTCGGTAACAGTGTAAAATGATTCCAGTAACAGTGTAACATGGCTTCCAGTAACAGTGTAACATGGTCCCAGTAACAGTGTAACATGGTTCCAGTAACAGTGTAACATGGCTCCAGTAACAGTGTAACATGGCCCCAGTAACAGTGTAACATGGTTCCAGTAACAGTGTAACATGGTCCCAGTAATAGTGTAACATGGTTCCAGTAACAGTGTAACATGATTCCAGTAATAGTGTAACATGACCCCAGTAACAGTGTAGCATGGCCCAAGAAACAATGTAACATGGCCCCAGTAATAGTGTAACATGGTTCCAGTAACAGTTTAACATGGTTCCAGTAACAGTATAACATGGTTCCAGTAACAGTATAACATGGTTTCAGTAACAGTGTAGCATGGCTTCAGTAACAGTGTAACACGGCCATAATTACAGTGTAGCATGGCTCCAGTAACAGTGTAACAAGGTTCCAGTAGCAGTGTAACATGGTTCCAGTAACAGTGTAAAATGGTTCCAGTAATATTGTAACATGGCTCAAGTAACAGTGTAACATAGCCTTAGTAACAGTGTAACATAGCCTCAGTAACAATGTAACATGGCTTCAGTAACAGAGTAATATGGTTCCAGTAACAGTGTAACATAGCTCCAGTAACAGTGTAACATGGCTCTAGTCCCAGTAAAAGTGTAACATGGCTCCAGTAACAGTGTAACATGGTTCCAGTAACAGTGTAACATGGTTCCAGTAAAAGTGTAACATGGTCCCAGTAATAGTGTAACATGGCTCCAGTAACAGTGTAACATGGTTCCAGTAACAGTGTAACATGGCTCTGGTCCCAGTAATAGTGTAACATGGCCCCAGTAATAGTGTAACATGGCTCCAGTAACAGTGTAACATGGCCCCAGTAATAGTGTAACATGGCTCCAGTAATAAGTGTAACATGGTTCCAGTAACAGTGTAGCATGGCTCCAGTAACAGTGTAACATGGTTCCAGTAACAGTGTAACATGGCTCCAGTTAAAAAGTGTAACATGGCCCCAGTAACAGTGTAACATGCTTTTTTTCCAGTAACAGTGTAACATAGCTCCAGTAACAGTGTAACATGGCTCCAGTAACAGTGTAACATGGCTCCAGTAACAGTGTAACATGGCTCCAGTAACAGTGTAACATGGCCCCAGTAACAGTGTAACATGGCCCAGTAACAGTGTAACATGGCTCCAGTAACAGTGTAACATGGCCCCAGTAACAGTGTAACATGGCTCCAGTAACAGTGTAAAACATGGTTCCAGTAACAGTGTAACATGGCCCCAGTAACAGTGTAACATGGCCCCAGTAACAGTGTAGCATGGCTCCAGTAACAGTGTAACATGGCTGGCCCCAGTAACAGTGTAGCATGGTCCCAGTAACAGTGTAACTTGGCTCCAGTAACAGTGTAACATGGTTCCATAATACAGTGTAGCATGGCAGTAACCAACAGTAACAGTGTAGCATGGCTCCAGTAACAGTGTAACATGGCCCCAGTTAAAGTGTAACATGGCTCTAGTAACAGTGTAACATGGCTCCAGTTAAAGTGTAGCATAACTCCAGTAACAGTGTAACATGACCATAATTGCAGTGTAGCATGGCTCCAGTAACCGTGTAACATGGCTCCAGTAACAGTGTAACCCAGCCATAATTACAGTGTAGCATGGCCCCAGTAACAGTGTAACATGGCTCCAGTAAAAGTGTAACATGGCTCCAGTAACTGTGTAACATGGCTCCCGTAACAGTGTAACATAGCCAAAGTTACAGTGTAGCATGGCCCCAATAACAGTGTAATATGGCTCCAGTAACAGTGTAACATGTCTCCAGCAACAGTGCAACATGGCTCTGGTCCCAGTAATAGTGTAAAATGGCTCCAGTAACAATGTAACACGGCCATAGTTACCGTGTAGCATAGCTCCAGTAACTGTGTAACATGGCTCTAGTAACAGTGTAACATAGCTCCAATAACAGTGTAACATGGCCCCAGTAACAGTATAACATAGCCCCAGTAACAGTGTAACATGCTTTCAGTAATAGTGTAACATGGTTCCAGTAACAGTGTAAGATGATTCCAGTAATAGTGTAGACATGGTTCCAGTAACAGTGTAACATGGTTCCAGTAACAGTGTAACATGGTTCCAGTAATAGTGTAACATGGCCCCGTAACAGTGTAACTTGGTTATAGTAACAGTGTAACATGGCTCCAGTAACAGTGTAACATGGTCCCAGTAACAGTGTAACTTGGCCCCAGTAACAGTGTAACATTGCCCAAGAAACAGTGTATTATGGCCCCAGTAATAGTGTAACATTGTTTCAGTAACAGTGTAACAAGGTTCCAGTAATAGTGTAACATGGCCCCATTAGTAGTGTAACATGGCCCAAGAAACAGTTTAACATGGTTACAGTAACAGTGTAACTTTGCCAGAGTAACAATATAACACGACCCCAGTAACAGTGTAACATTGCCAAAGTAACAATGTAACATGACATAGTAACAGTGTCACATAGCCCCAGTAAACGTGTAACATGGATTCAGTAACAGTGTAATATGGCTCTTCACCCGTAACAGTGTAACATGGCCAAATTTACAGTTTAGCATAACTCCAGTAACAGTGTAACATAACCCCCATAACAGTGTAACATAGCCATAGTTACAGTGTAGCATGGCTCCAGTAACATAGTAATATGGCTCCAGTAACAGTGTAACATGGCTCCAGTAACGGTGTAACATGACTCTGGTTCCAGTAATAGTGTAACATGGCTCCAGTAACAGTGTAACATGGCTCCATTAACAGCGTAACATGGCTCCAGTAAAAGTGTAACATGGCCCTAGTAACAGTGTAACATGGCTCCAGTAACAGTGTAGCATGGCTCCAGTAACAGTGTAACACGGCCATAATCATAGTGTAGTATGGCTCCAGTAACAGTGTAACATGGCTCCAGTAACAGTGTAACCCGGCCATAATTACAGTGTAGCATGGCCCTAGTAACAGTGTAACATGGCGCCAGTAAAAGTGTAACATGGCCCCAGTGACATTGTAATATAGCCAAAGTTACAGTGTAGCATGGCCCCAGTAACAGTGTAATATGGCTCCAGTAACAGTGTAACATGGCTCCAGTAACAGTGTAACATGCCTTTTGTCCCAGTAATTGTGTAAAATGGCTCCAGTAACAATGTAACACGGCCATATTTACCTTGTAGCATGGCTGCAGTAACTGTGTAACATGGCTCCAGTAACAGTGTAACATGGCTCCAGTAACAGTGTAACATGGCTCCAATAATAGTGTAACATGGCTCCAGTAAAAGTGTAACATGGCCCCAGTAACAGTGTAACATGGTTCCGGTAACAGTATAAAATGGTTCCAGTAACAGTGTAACATGGTTCCAGTAACAGGGCAACATGGTTCCAGTAACAGTGTAACATGGCCCCAGTAATAGTGTAACATGGTTCCAGTAACAGTGTAACATGGCCCCAGTAATAGTGTAACATGGTTCCAGTAACAGTGTAACATGGCCCCAGTAATAGTATAACATGGTTCCAGTAACAGTGTAACATGGCCCCAGTAATAGTGTAGCATGGTTCCAGTAACAGTGTAACATGGTTCCAGTAATAGTTTAACATGGCTCCGGCCCCAGTAATAGTGTAACATGGTTCCAGTAACATTGTAACATGGTTCCAGTTACAGTGTAACATGATCCCAGTAACCATGTAACATTGCCCCAGTAATAGTGTAACATGGTTCCAGAAGCAGTGTAACATGGTTCCGTAACAGTGTAGCATGGTTCCAGTGTAACATGGTTTCAGTAACAGTGTAACATGGTTCCAGTAACAGTGTAACATGGATCCAGTAATAGTGTAACATGGCCCAAGAAACAGTGAAACATGGCCCCAGTAACAGTGTAACATGACCCCCAGTAACAGTGTAACATGGCCTCAGTAACAGTGTAACATGGCTCCAGTAACAGTGTAACATGGCTCCAGTCACATTGTAACATGGTTCCAGTATATACAACATGCCTCCAAAAACTCCTTAGCCTGGCTCCAAAAGCTGCGTAACATTCTTTAAGAAACTACTTCCTTTAAAAAACAACGTAGCTCCGGTAACTATACAACATTGCCCCAGTAACTATACAACATTGCTCCAATCTATATATACAGCAGGGTGTACATTGGAGATTGAGCGGGGGTATACATTGGAGATTGAACAGGGGTATACATTGGAGATAGAACAGGGGTATACATTGGAGATAGAGCAGGGGTATACATTGGAGATTGAGCAGGGTATACATTGGAGATTGAGCGGGGGTATACATTGGAGATTGAACGGGGGTATACATTGGAGATTGAACGGGGGTATACATTGGAGATTGAACGGGGGTATACATTGGAGATAGAGCGGGGTATACATTGGAGATTGAGCGGGGGTATACATTGGAGATTGAGCGGGGGTATACATTGGAGATTGAACGGAGGTATACAATGGAGACTGAAGGGAAGTATACATTGGAGATTGAACGGAGGTATACATTGGAGACTGAACGGAGGTATACATTGGAGATTAAACGGGGGTATACATTGGAGACTGAACGGAGGTATACATTGGAGATTGAACGGAGGTATACATTTGAGACTGAACGGAGGTATACATTGGAGATTGAACGGAGGTATACATTAGAGACTGAACGGAGGTATACATTGGAGATTGAACGGAGGTATACATTGGAGATTGAACGGAGGTATACATTGGAGATTGAACGGAGGTATACATTAGAGACTGAGCGGAGTATACATTGGAGATTGAACGGGGGTATACATTGGAGATTGAACGGAGGTATACAATTGAGACTGAAGGGAAGTATACATTGGAGCCTGAACGGGTATACAATGGAGACTGAACGGGGTATACATTAGAGATTGAACGGAGGTATACATTGGAGACTGAACGGAGTATACATTGGAGACTGAACGGGGGTATACATTGGAAATTGAACGGAGGTATACATTAGAGACTGAACGGGGGTATACATTAGAGACTGAACGGGGCTATACATTGGAAATTGAACGGAGGTATACATTGGAGATTGAACGGAGGTATACAATGGAGACTGAAGGGATGTATACATAAGATGCTGAACGGTGCTATACATTGGAAATTGAACGGAGGTATACATTGGAAATTTAACGGAGGTATACATTAGAGACTGAAAGGGGCTATACATTGGAGATTGAACGGAGGTATACATTGGAAATTGAACGGAGGTATACATTGGAGATTGAACGGAGGTATACAATGGAAATTGAACGGGGGTATACATTGGAAATTTAACGGAGGTATACAATGGAAATTGAACGGGGGTATACATTGGAAATTGAACGGGGGTATACATTGGAAATTGAACGGAGGTATACAATGGAAATTGAACGGGGGTATACATTGGAAATTGAACGGGGGTATACATTGGAAATTGAACTGGGTATCTAAGATCTGACTTGTTAGTCTCAGGATGTTATGGTGAACTTCTTGTAACATGCTGTATAGGACGCACTGATCTATCGATAGACCATAACACACCCACGCACACAAAAAATGATGGGCCATAACACACCCACACACACACACCCACAAACACATACAGACACTCACACTCACACGATAGTTGTAGGTTCAAATAAGGCTATTGATATATTTATGCAGTGCAACGGAGAAAGAAAATCTGACGAGCTGACCGCCCCAGGAAACTTTCAAACGCGATCAAAGGGCACCAGCTCCTTGACTTCATTTTTTTTTTTTAAACAAATTTTGAAACAGCAACCGTATCGCCATTTTGTACTCGTCAGTTTTGAGGCTGTACTTTCAATTTTAGAGATGTCGGCCATTAGGAGAATTTAATTCCTGCTTGAAGTGACCTTTGAGAACCTTCGCGGGAATTATTTCCACACACCGACTGGCGGTACGAACTCGACGGTGAGATTCTGTAACCTTTGTTTCTAAAAAATTGGAGCCAATTAATTATTACATTTGACTCTAATCTGCACTGGCAGCTGTCGTGGTCGAGCGGCTAGACGATCGCCTGTGAATCGGAAGGTCGGATCCTGACTGGGCCCAGACTTTTTTTTTTTTCCAAATGACCTTGGCTCCCTGGTTAACTCAGCAATGAGTGGGTAACAAGTATAGTCCTGGGAAGCAAAGGCGGCCGGTGTGATGCTGACCCCATCACCCACTTAGTGCCGTTCGGTCTATAACATATGGGTTTAACCCTATATACCCTAAACACCTGAAGGCGTAGGAATAGGTCCTTTACTTTTATGATCTGCACTAAGAGATGTGACCTAGGGGTACGTGACTAGACGGTGAGGGGACAAGGGGCGAGTGGTCATAGAGAGGTCTTTTGTGATATAAGATGTGACCTAGGGGTACGTGACTAGACGGTGAGGGGACAAGGGGGCGAGTGGTCATAGAGAGGTCTTTTGTGATATAAGATGTGACCTAGGGGTACGTGACTAGACGGTGAGGGGAAAAGGGGCGAGTGGTCATAGAGAGGTCTTTTGTGATACAAGATGTGACCTAGGGGTACGTGACTAGACGGTGAGGGGACAAGGGGGCGAGTGGTCATAGAGAGGTCTTTTGTGATATAAGATTTGACCTAGGGGTACGTGACTAGACGGTGAGGGGACAAGGGGCGAGTGGTCATAGAGAGGTCTTTTGTGATATAAGATGTGACCTAGGGGTACGTGACTAGACGGTGAGGGGACAAGGGGCGAGTGGTCATAGAGAGGTCTTTTGTGATATAAGATGTGACCTAGGGGTACGTGACTAGACGGTGAGGGGACAAGGGGGCGAGTGGTCATAGAGAGGTCTTTTGTGATATAAGATGTGACCTAGGGGTACGTGACTAGACGGTGAGGGGACAAGGGGGCGAGTGGTCATAGAGAGGTCTTTTGTGATATAAGATGTGACCTAGGGGTACGTGACTAGACGGTGAGGGGAAAAGGGGGCGAGTGGTCATAGAGAGGTCTTTTGTGATATAAGATGTGACCTAGGGGTACGTGACTAGACGGTGAGGGGAAAAGGGGGCGAGTGGTCATAGAGAGGTCTTTTGTGATATAAGATGTGACCTAGGGGTACGTGACTAGACGGTGAGGGGACAAGGGGAGGGTGGTCATAAAGAGGTCTTTTGTGATACAAGATGTTACCTAGGGGTACGTGACTAGACGGTGAGGGGACAAGGGGAGGGTGGTCATAGAGAAGTCTTTTGTGATACAAGATGTGACCTAGGGGTACGTGACTAGACGGTGAGGGGAAAAGGGAGGGTGGTCATAGAGAGGTCTTTTGTGATATAAGATGTGACCGCTGAGTACAGAACTGGAAACTATGGGAGAGGAGAGAGAGAGAGAGAAGAAAAGAGAGAGAGAAAAGAGAGAAAGATAACCAGAAAGAAAGAGAAACAGACAAAGAGAAAGAAAAATAAAAAGAGAGCGTGAAAGAAAGAGAGAGAGGGAGGGAGAGAGAGAGAGAGAGAGATGGAGAGAAAGATGTAAACTTTATTTAGCTTATACGTAAATCAGACACTGAACATTTTTCATCAGGAGAGAGAAGGGAGAGAGAGAACGAGAGAGAGAGAGAAAAAGGAGAGAAAGAGAAAAAAAACAAGAGGGGAGATTGAAGTTTTGTTTGCAGCACCAGGTTTTACTAGAAGGGTGAGAACTGGGGGCCGAGGTTGTGGGGCAGCTTTGACCTTTAGAAGAGGAACCGGCTTGCTGAAAGGTTAAGAACACTGTTTGTGTGTGTGTGTGTGTGTGTATGTGTGTGTGTGTGTGTGCGTGTTTGCAAAAGACTGGGGTTTGAATCATCGGTAAGGTTATTGGCGTAGGAAAGGGGCAGGGGATCTGTCAGGGGCAATAATACAGTGGTAAACCAGCACTGTCCGTGGCGACTTGTATTAGCCATGACCTACTTTAAAGAAGGCCATGCTTTAGCCATGACCTGCTTTAGAGTAGGTTATGCTTTAGCCATGCGGGCCTAGATCTCTTACCTCATATGACCCCTATCTTACCCCGCCTTGACCCCGAACCAGGGTCGGCTTTGAGTAAAAATGTGCAGGGTGCTGCTTTAGATAATGTTTATTTATTATTGTAAATATTGTGGAAAAACTTGATGAAATCCTAAACTAACCCGCACTTCACCCCCCCCCCCCCCTTTTTTTCCCACTTTTTTCCTCCAAAATTGTACACTTAGTAATAGCAACAACAACAAAAAGTGCTCTAAAGAGAAAAAAAAAAAAACAGAGAGACAGAGTGGGAGAAAGACAGATGTGAGTTTGTGAGAGGGAGAGAGAGAGAGAGAGAGAGAGAGAGAGAGAGAGAGAGAGAGAGAGAGAGAGAGAGAGAGAGTGAAGAGAAGAGATATAGAAAATAATGTGATAAAACGAAGAGGTCTTGGAGTAGGCTGAATGCAAAGTCGACGAATAATACGACTTAATGACTATTATTATTACAGTGCCTAAGATCAAGGCCTAAGATCTCTCTCCCCCCCCCCCCCCCCCAGCGTCCCCTAAAATTATTTGACTGTGGCCGCGCTCCTGACCCTTGAAGGTTCGCCAGTCTTGCCTTATTGTGGCAGATTTGTTGGGTAAGTTGTGACCCTCCAGATTTCGAGTCTGTTGGATTAACATCTCAAGCATGTGGATCTTTGTCTTCGCATTGACCGACCGTAAGCTCTGGCGGAAAGTGCTGGCTGTTCGTCCATTTCTGGACGCTCACATACGTTGCGCTTATTTGGCTTGTCTGTAGACTGTTGGCTCTTTGCCTCTCAAGCAGATGTACTCCAACTTTTAAGCAATCGACTATTACGACATACGAAGGACGGAGACATTAGGTCCACAAATCCCCCCCACCCCCCCCCCCCCCACCCCCCACAGTGGGGCTGCGGAACCCACAAGGGGAGGATGAGAATCAAAAAAGCTGCAAATCATGCAACCCCCGCTCAGCCGTGACGCCATATAAGTTAATTGCGTATCCTTTACAGGACGTTGCAAAACCAACCCCAGCATGTTTTGGCTGTTGTAGTTTTTCTAGGTAAATTTACGTCCAGTAGTTTGCCATTCCTGGCTGGACGGTCGGCTTTTTGATACCACTTTCGAGACCAAGGCAAGGCGCAAGGCCCGCAGCTGGGATTAAACCCGGCACCCCGTCCTTACGAAGCTTGTTCTCAACGCCTAAGCCACAGACGCCATATAGCACAGTTATATTATCAGTTCTCGTTGTGCCTAATGGCACATGAGGCTTCAGAGAGGACTTTCCATGCTTTCCTGTCCTGTGCAATCTTCAGTGCAGTTTTCCATGTCAAAGATGCCGCACTCAGGTCACTTTCCATCGTTCTTCTCCATGTTGTTTTGGGCGCCCCTGTTTTCTCTTTCCCTCTGGTGTCCATGTGAGAGCTGTTTTGTCAGGTATATCAGGATTCATTCTCATAACGTCCAAAGGAGTGCTATATCATCTGCAAAATCAAGGTCCTCAAGCATGATGAATGGACTCCATTGTATGCCTCTCAATGTTCTGTCTACTGTGTTCTTTAGTATCCAATCAATCACAAGGTTGAAGAGGAGAGATGACATAACACCTCCCTGTCTTACATCTGTCTTTACTAGGAAAGATGTATTGTAATTTGTTATACTGCAGGAAAAGTCTTTATAGAAGAGAACAATTATTTTGACTATTTTTTCTGGAATTCCATAATGACGTAAAATTTTCCACAGACCGTCTCTATGGACGCTGTCAAAAGCTTTCTCAAAGTCCACAAAATTAATCTATATACTTCTCTGCCATTCGTTGCATTGTTCTAAAATGTTACGTATGGTGAAGATGTGCTTAGTTGTTCCTCTGCCCTTTCTGAATCCTGCTTGTTCCACTCGTAGGCATTTATCTACTCCTTTTTCAAGTCTCATTATGATGATTTTACAAAATATTTTGCTTGGTACTGAGAGTAGAGTAATTCCCCTCCAATTATTTCAGTCTCTTAAGTCTCCTTTTTTGGGGATTTGGACTATTGTTCCTTCGGTCCAGTCATCAGGCAACACTTCTTTTTCCCAAATATCCTTGAACAATGGTTCTAGAATGCTAGCAGTTGTGTTGGGATCTATTTTGAGAAGTTCTGCTGGCAGTTTCGTCTTTGCTGGTGCTTTGTTGTTCTTTAAAAGTGTGGATAGCTTTAAGGATTTCTTGTTTGCTTGGTGGTTCAGTAATATGTCATGTCCTGAGAGGCTGCGTTGAATATCTGGGGGATTTTCAGGATCAGGGTCTGTCAAGAGGTCGGAGAAGTGTTTAGTCCACTGCATGTCTTGTTTTTGTTCTGTGGTGAGCAGTCTGCCTTGGTTATCTCTGATGGGTATGCTGTGATAATTGTTTATGTTTCCGCAAATTTGCTGGGTAATTTTGTGTAGGGTTTGTAGATCATGTGATTTAGCAGCATTTTCTGCTGTTTCAGCTAGATTTTCCATAAATCTTCTTTTGTCAGCTCTGGCACTTTTCTGTGTCATTTTATTTAGTTCGCTATATTCTAACATTAGTTTGTCTTTCTGACGTTCTGATTTATGAGGCTCTTTATTCTTTTTCGCTTGGCAATATAGTCCATGGTTTGACTACTTATCCATTCTTTGTGGTGTTGTTTCCTGGTTCCTAATATGTTGTTGCTACTTGATTTGTATGTTTCTTTGATCTGGTTCCATCTGTCTTGAATGCTGATTGCAGTTTGAGTGTCTGGGTCACTTGATAGGGTTTGAAATCTATTCTTGAGTTCTACTATAAATTTAGTGGCAATATCTTTTTCTTTTAAAAGGTTAACATTGTAGCGTGCTGTCTGTGTCTTAACTTGCGTGTGAACTTTTTTGAGTTTAAGTCGTAGTAGAGCGACTACAAGGTGATGGTCGCTTCCCACATCTGCTCCCATTTTGACATGCACATCGAGTAGGGACCCACGCCATTTTCTGTTTACCATGCACCATAAAACAGCTACGGAGTGCTTGTGTGGGTAGGTTGTCTATAACGGCTATGACGGTTGCTTTTGATATACACAGTATCAGTGAGTCAGCGACAGTCCAGCTTTCACCTCGATCAGTCAAAAGTATCGCATATCTGCGCCGTCTAGGACTGGATCCTGTGTATGTTATTGTAGCCGTTATCTAACCCTATTCATGTGCGTTATCTGACCTCTTTCCGACTGTTCATGTCTAAGGACTGACAGCAGGCTGTTATCATCTGGCCGTCTGGGCCCTTGGCAGCTCTTACAGAACACCGTCAGATTCCGCACACCTGGGGCGTGGCTGCAGGTAACCGTCTGCACAGGACGTTGTGTATCCTTTACAGGACGTTGCAGAACCAACCCCAACAGCCCCTGGTTGCTGTGTGGTTTTTCTAGGGAAATTTACGTCAAGTAGTTTGCCATTTCTTCTGCACGGTCGGCTTCTTTGATACCACTGTCGAAACCAACGCAAGGCGCATGGCCCGCAGTTGGGATCGAACCCGACATCCCGGCATACGAAGCGTTCGCATCGACTTAGCCACATAGCCGACTCTGACGTCACTATACATAGAATTATGGACCTGCAAAGACTTGCAGTCACCAGCTGGAAAGACAAGGCCAATCACAGAGATGACTGGAGATGGGGGATATTTGCAGCGGTCAACCTCGAGGCCTTTGAATGCTGAAGAAGAAGATGGATGAACAAACAAAAATTTGGGGTGTGTGTGTTCCCTCCCCCTTTATTTTTCCTCTTTTTTTTTTCGAATGCTTATTTATGTTCGGTGTCTTCCAGAATTTGTTTTTTCTTAGTTCAAATGGTTTCAGATTATGTTCGAGTCCTTGACGCCTCACTGAAGCGCCCACGAGCTCTCAACAAACTTGTGCCTTGTCGTCATTTCTGTTACCGTGGCGGTTAGCCTCCCTTCCCCATTTTATCACCTCCTCTTCTAATTCTCTTCTCCGCGCGTGTGTGTGTGCATGTGTGTCTTTTTTTCTGCTTCAATTGTTGTTGTTGTTGTTTTTGTTTTTGTTGTCGACACTGCGGCTGGCAGTGTAATTACTTCCTATGCCAAAGGAATTAAGTCCGTGGTCACAAACGTATCGGCTTTCTTTGCGCCGCTTTATACTTCATGACATTGTGTAGGCCCCTGCAGATTTTGACGCCCTAAACTGTAATTTATTTAGCTTATAATCCGACACTGTGTATGTTTCATCAATTATTTATCCTGTGTCGGGGCTTTTTCTGCGTCATACATTTTCCACTTTCAACAATATAGCGCCCTAATGGGGGTCAGAAAAAAAAGTGGTATAAAACAGACGCTTTGAACAAGAATGAATTTAGTAACTGTATGTAGGCTGATCTTCGAGGTTATTCGGTGAGTTTTCATCAGCCTCAACATACCAGCTTGTCATTTTCGTGACCAATGATTGTGATCAATGCGTTAGCGTGACCACATAGATGGCAGCAGGGAGAGGTTCAGGACTCACCATGTAATATTAGTCCAGGTAGCAATGAATACCCTGGATACCATCTCTGCTCTGGGGACAGGGCAAGGGTTTCCCAAACCGACATAGCCTGCACATATTGAGGACAGGAAGTAGCGCCATTCACCCGTGACCTCTGGGATGCGGGGGCGTCGACATCCTGAGGTTACAACGGAAATATCACGATATGAATCATTCACAGTTGGACGAACCGCTTCTGATGCGCTGATGCATGATGACCTTGTCAAGTTTTATGCATCCTTTTGTGTATATGTGTGGAAAGGGGGGAACGTCAATTTTGTCTTAGCGTCATTTGACACGCTTACACACGCACACACACACACGCGCGCACACACACACACACGCACACACACACTCGCACACACACTCGCATGCACTCGCACACTGGCACACACACACGCGCACACATACACGCACACACACACACACACACACTCGCACAAACACTCGCACACACACACGCGCGCGCGCATGCACACACACACACACGCATGCACACATACACACCTACACACACACACAGTAGTGGTGAATGTGAATGCACAAATTAAAAGGTTTTTTGAGGCGGAGATTTGGTTTCTCAGAATAATGTTAAGGATCCCTTGGATTTCTCGAGTAACCACCAATGATTGCTTACAGGAAGCTAATGAAAGCAGATCAACATACACAGCTAGACAGACAAGACAAGCACTGTTCTTAGGTCATTTTGTTGGTGGGGTGGGGGCTTTGGAGAACACTGTGACGACTGGGAAAATCAACTGTAGAAGAGGGAGAGATCGTGACGGATGGATTCCGACTAAGCAGGAGGGATATCACCGGTGGAATTGATCAAGAGGACAATAGGCCGAGATTTGTGGAGACGCATGAATGCCTACACCAAGGCAGGTGATAATGATGATGATATTGATGATGATGATGATGATGATGATGATGATGATGATATCGACATTCACACTGCAGTAAACAACTACATGAACACCAAATCAACTGTAACAATTTGCAGGGAAACCCTCGATGTAATCAATTTAGCTCCGTTGTCACTGGAAACGTCATCTATTTCTTACCTAACTTCACTTCACTTCACTTAGCCTCTCGCTTCTCTTCCACCTTGGAGTGTAGAGGTTTACCAGAAAGATCACCAGACTTCTCTTTTCTGATCTGTTCCATTCGAGTCCTTTGCCAGTCAGGGACTGTTGGATGTTGTCTTCACAGCGAACCCTGGGTCGTCCTGGAGGTCTGGTTTCCTGGTTCTTGGCCACCTATGCCTGCCATGGTGACCGCTTCTCTACTATTCAGCAAATATGTCCACACCAACTGTGACTGACCCACTCCAGTTAGTAAGGTCTGGGTTTCAAGATCCTGTCGTATTGTCTTACTGCGTACTTTGTTCCTTCTAGTCACTGGGACCAGAGGACCTAACAATAGCTATACATTCAGTGTTTATTTGAAAATAAGTCCCAACCCAAAAATAAGCCATACGGTGATTTTTCTTGCTTCTTTAGGGAGCTCTTGAGGATGCCACAGATAAGACCATCAGACAGAAAGACGTATTTCGTTCGTCCGTCCGTTGAAACACCGGACGCACGTGTTGTAATTATAAAGTCATGAATGTATAAATAAAAAAAAAAAAATAATATTACTGACATTAATGCATCAAATAACAGACAGTATCAACTATAATTAAATATTTGCAAAACATTTTTCTGGTAGCATGCAGTTCTGGCACCTTGTTTTGGGCGTCATTTTATGCAGCCCTATTAATATAGACGGTTTATGGTGAATACCGGCACCTTTGTAGACTATTTGTTATGGATACAGTCATCCCTTTTCCAGGGGGAACAAACACCCTAGGAATGAATAACATATACAAAATAAAAATAAGACATTCCATGAACATTAGCTCAAATGCATCTGTGAAACAAACAAAAACGTAGACCCGGCTCTATTTTCGTGGAAACGGTATATTTGTCTAAGATAAATTATTATAATATGTATCAACAATACTACTGTTTATTTTTTTTTTTAGCCATCGTTTGTTTTATTTTATTTAATTTTTCCACATCACATTTTTTTTTTAAACGTTGCTCACGTCAGCCCTCGAGATCTACATACTCTCCTCTCCTCGTTGTTACGTTTGTGTAGTTCACTTGTGTTTGAAAAAGGCTGCCTGGCCGAAACGTTACGTTGTGTTGTTTTGTGCACATTTTTCTGCTGCCCCATTTTGTTGAGCATTTTAGTCTAATTTCTCTGGAATTCCTGTGTATTAGCTTGACTGATTGCAGTCACTTCCAAATTTTCAGTATATTTGTCCAAGTGGAGATTTCCACTTCATTGCCATCAGGTCAGCCAATATTTGCCCCGTTCCAGTGCGAGTGAATATCAATTGGAATATGCTTCACTATTCCATTTGACAAATCAGGTAATAAACAATTAGTCTCGGAACAATCCACAAATATGCACAGGCAGTAAATGCATATGGCATTGCCAGATGTGCCGAATGCCAACAGTTGCCACCAGAAATGAAGTTTGTCTTCGGTGAAAGCTGTCAGGCACGATAATTTGGCTATATACAGTATATTGCTGAAGTGAAGCCAACTACGGCTTAAATAATTCATTAAGGCATTTACATCAGCGAAGAATAGCTTTGCAAATAAAAAAATATATCAATGTTCAAAATAAGAAAATTGCAAACAATGATAGGACGAACTTTTAAAAAATAAATACTTTTAAAATATTAGGTTTTTTTTTTCTTTCAATCCGGCTTCTTCACTTTGTTAAAACCGAGTGCCCTAGAAGACCGGAAACCAACTCATCAAGGTATTCGCACAAGTTATTTGACTGACATGTTCCACCAGGACATCACACCCAGCGATAAACACCCGGTGACACAAAGTGCCACCATTCGTTAAACACATAGGTTGGGCTATACTGAGGCCTCTGACTACAGTCGGGGTGGAGGTTAAAAATAACGAAAAATTCAAATAAGGACGGGATTATATATAGACAAGTTATCTCGGAAAGTAAAATACACCCGACTTGTGCATGGCCTGCCAAGGAAATTCACTAGAAGAAATTGGAGCTCGTCTGATTTGAATCATACAGATTGTTTGTTTGTTTTAGTATCCAGAAGCCATGAGTTGTTAACCCTTAGGCTCGGTATTATGGATATCGCAACCTTTCGGCCTTGATTCCATTGGAAATACCGTAAATCTGGGAGAAATGTGGCTTTTCTGCCTACCCCCGGGAGTGAACCCGGACCACAAGGAGTTCGTCACCCACTCACCGCGCAATCCGGTTTAGCCAACTACGCTAGAGAGCCGGGCGAATCGTACAGATTAACTCTCTCTCTCTCTCCCTCTCTCTCTCTCTGTCTCTCTCTCTATCTCTTTCTCTCTTTATCTCTCCTTGTTGTACCCCACCAAGACATCACGCAAGCCATAAACACCCGGTGACACAAAGTGCCACAATACGGATGAGGATCATTTGTGGATAGGTCCCAGAAACCCCTTCCAGCGTTAGGCCATATTTATGCCCCGGCTATATTCAGGGCTCCCGGCTAAAGCCTGGGTGGGGCTTCAAATAACGAAAAGTTGCATCCCACATAGAGACAACTTGTTTATACAAGTTATCTTTGCAGAGGATGACATCTTGACACGGATACCATTTATGTTTCTGATTTGCCATTTATGCATATGGAACCTGTGTGTATGTATATGTATACATGTGTGTGTGTGTCTGCTTGAGAGGCGAGGAATCAAGAAGTCTGCATGGAAATAAACCAGACATGTAAAACGGATATGCATGCAAAACTCACGTACTGGTGAAAGAAGGTTAACCAGTACATTATTACATGTGGGGGATCTGTTTATTCTGCAGCGTGGCGACAGAAACTGAGAGTACGGGTATTTTACAACATGTTCTGTCTGCTACGTGGCATCAGACATCGAGTATGGATGCAGACACGTCATTTACAACGTGTTCTGTCTGCTGTGTGGCGACAGACATCGAGTATGGATGCAGACACGTCATTTACAACGTGTTCTGTCTGCTGTGTGGCGACAGACATCGAGTATGGATGCAGACACGTCATTTACAACGTGTTCTGTCTGCTGTGAGGCGACAGACATCGAGTATGGATGCAGACACGTCTTTACAACATGTTCTGTCTACAGCATGGCGACGCAGACTGAGTCTCTGTGTGACGACAGATACCTAGCGGAGACACAGACAGGTACCGTACAACCTATTCAGCCCGCATGTGATAAGAAACTGAGTTCAGTGACAGTTATTTTACAACCGGTTCCGTCGGCAATGCGACGATACACATCGAGTGTAAATGCAGACAGGTATTTGTATCCTGCTCACTCTGCAGTGTGACGATACAGACTCTGAATAGATACCCATTTTACAAATTATTCAGTCTGCAGTGTGACGATAGACACCTAATGTAGACATGTATTTCACACACTTTTAATGAGTTCAGCGGCAGACAGGTATTTTACAACTTGTTCAGTCTGCAATGCGACTACAGACACAGGGAGTAGAGGCCGCCAACACCTCCCCTCCCTACTCACAAACCAGAAGCCGAGTGATCGCTTACTTTCTCCTGTACGGAATCCCAGGGCGATGGCCCGGTTGCGCAAAGCAATGCGCAGTAGACTCTGACTATATGCAAATGTATCGTGAATGCGCTCTGCTATCCTTATCAACGTCTGTCTAGCGGGGCAAAATCGGCCTACATTCGTGCCATCGGAGGCACAGCTACCTAAAATTGGTGCCCTGTGAGCCTTAAGATGGCCACAACAGAGAATAAGATGTCTACCACGGAAAGGATCATTAAAAGTAAGTTTCATTACATTTAATAATAGTAATACGCGTTTCCATTTTACAACCGCCATATTAGAGAGGGATATGTCGGCCATCATTATCATATAGCAGAGGCAGGGAAGCATAAGTCGTAATTTCTGTTGCTGCCTTGAATAATCAGCTTCTATGGAAGCTTATTCAGTTGCATCGAGTGAGCTTAAAGTCACTCGCTAACTGAGCCAGGAAAGCGGAACGCAGTAGCATTTTTCACAGAGGAAGAAAAATGACGGAAGTTGGCTGCGCCTGTCAACACAAATATCGCACTCACGAAGTGACTTAGCACTTGTTTTGTTGTTGTTGTGGGTACTCACCTAGAAATTAAACTTAAACAATAGAATATACAACTTTTGTACATAGCCCGCAGTTCTCCGGGCTCTTGTCTTGTGTGTGTACCTGATAGTTATCAGAGCAGTCTTGTATAATAGTCCCGATCATCTCATATTCTTTTATTTTTGTAAATAGAAGTTTAAGTTTATGCTTGGATACTTATGATTGATATCAATGATAAAAATGGACTGGCATCCGATCGATCGGCATTTATTGAATTTATACATAACAGCACCTGTCCTTTTTGTGTCCTGTCAAGTAGTGTGTGTACTTCTGAACAGCACCTGTCCTTTTTGTGTCCTGTCAAGTAGTGTGTGTACTTCTAAACAGCACCTGTCCTTGTGTCCTGTCAAGTTGTGTGTGTACTTCTGTACAGCACCTGTCCTTTTTGTGTCCTGTCAGGTAGTGTGTTTACTTCTGATCAGCACCTGTCCTTGTGTCCTGTCAAGTAGTGTGTGTACTTTTGAACAGCACCTGTCCTTATGCCCTGTCAAGTAGTTTGTGTACTTCTGAACAGCACCTGTCCTTTTTGTGTCCTGTCAAGTAGTATGTGTACTTCGGAACAGCACCTGTCCTTGTATCCTGTCAAGTAGTGTGTGTGTGTGTACTTCTGAACAGCACCTGTCATTTTTGTGTCCTGTCAAGTAGTGTGTGTACTTCTGAACAGCACCTGTCATTTTTGTGACCTGTCAAGTAGTGTGTGTACTTCTGAACAGCACCTGTTCTTTTTGTGTCCTGTCAATTTGCGTGTGTACTTCTGAACAGCACCTGTCATTTTTGTGTCCTGTCAAGTAGTGTGTGTACTTCTGAACAGCACCTGTCATTTTTGTGACCTGTCAAGTAGTGTGTGTACTTCTGAACAGCACCTGTCCTTTTTGTGTCCTGTCAATTTGCGTGTGTACTTCTGTTTTTCTATGACAGCCAATCAGTACATGTCTTGTTTGTTTATTATAAATATGTAAGCTTTATACTTTGGACAGTAATACTAAGTCACAGCTTTATACTTTTGAGAGTAAGACTAAGTCACAGCTGCATACTTTTAACAGTAAGACTAAGTCACAGCTTTATACTTTTGACAGTAAGACTAAGTCACAGCTTTATACTTTTGACAGTAAGACTAAGTCACAGCTGCATACTTCTAACAGTAAGACTAAGTCACAGCTGCATACTTCTAACAGTAAGACTAAGTCACAGCTTTATTCTTTTGACAGTAATACTAAGTCACGGCTGCATACTTTTGACAGTAAGACCAAGTCACGGCTGTATACTTTTGACAGTAAGACTGAGTCACAGCTGCATACTTTTGAAAGTAAGACTAAGTCACAGCTGTATACTTTTGACAGTAATACAGCTTTATGCTTTTGACAGTAAGACTAAGTCACAGCTGCATACATTTGACAGTAAGACTAAGTCACAGCTACATACATTTGACAGTAAGACTATAAGTCACAGCTACATACTTTTGACAGTAAGACTAAGTCACAGCTTCATACTTTTTACATTAAGATCGATTCACAGCTTAATATTTTTGGCCATAGGACTACAGTAAGACTAAGTCACAGCTTTATACTTTTGACAGTAAGACTAAGTCACAGCTGCATACATTTGACAGTAAGACTAAATCGCAGCTGCATACATTTGACAGTAAGACTAGGTCAAAGCTGCATACTTGACAGTAATACAGCTTCATACTTTTAACAGTAAGACTAAGTCACAACTTCATACTTTTTAAATTGAGACATAGTTTTATGCTTTGGACCGTAAGACTAAAACAGGCATAGCTTTAATCTTTAGACCGTTAGAGTAAGACAGTCACAGCTTCATACTTTTGACAGTTAGCCTAATTATATTTCTGACAATAAGTAGACAACACAAAATTATACTTTGACAGTAAGGTAGACAGCACTAAATTTTACTTCTGACAATAATATAGCATTCTAAATTATACTTCTGACAGTAAGATATCACTAAATTATACTTCTGACAGTAATGCTGATAGTAAGACGGCACAACATTTTACTTCTGACAGTAATGCTGATAGTAAGACAGCACAAAATTTTACTTCTGACAGTAGAAAGCACCAAATTTTACTTCTGACAGTAAGGCAGTCAGCACTAATTGATACTTCTGACAGTGAGACAGCACCAACTAATATTTCTGACACTAAGACTCTTTCACCTATGCAGAAAGTATTCTGTGTATTATTGTATGACCAGATTATTTAGCCTACTTCACATAGTGAAGACTACTTGGAACAAAACGCTGACAAGATTCATTCAGTGTACAAGACACCATTTTTAAAGGCTGCATTTTGCTGCTGCTGATTGCAGAGTGGCAGTATCAGTGTTCATCATGAGGCTAAATAGAAACTAGTTTCTGCTATAGTAAGATAATACTTGTCAGTCAGGTTTTAAAATACAAGACTAAGATAAACTACTTCATTGCATTCTGTATGTATTTGTCAAAGCTAGCAGTAAGACAGTTGAGTACAGCAGTTAAACAGTACTTGTCAAGACTAGCAGTAAGACATTAGAGTATAGCAGTTAAACAGTACTTGTCAAGACCAGCAGTAAGACATTAGAGTATAGCAGTTAAACAGTACTTGTCAAGACTAACAGTAAGATATAAGAGTATAGCAGTTAAACAGTACTTGTCAAGACCAGCAGTAAGACATTAGAGTATAGCAGTTAAACAGTACTTGTCAAGACTAGCTGTAAGACATTAGAGTATAGCAGTTAAACAGTACTTGACAAGACTAGCAGTGAGACATAAGAGTATAGCAGTTAAACCGTATTTGTCAAGACTAGCCGTAAGACATTAGAGTATAGCAGTTAAACAGTACTTGTCAAGACCAGCAGTAAGACATTAGAGTATAGCAGTTAAACAGTACTTGTCAAGACTAGCAGTAAGACAGTAGAGTGTAGCAGTTAAACAGTACTTGTCAAGACTAGCAGTAAGACATTAGAGTGTAGCAGTTAAACAGTACTTGTCAAGACTAGCAGTAAGACATTAGAGTGTAGCAGTTAAACAGTACTTGTCAAGACTAGCAGTAAGACAGTAGAGTATAGCAGTTGAACAGTACTTGTCAAGACCAGCAGTAAGACATTAGAGTATATCAGTTAAACAGTACTTGTCAAGACCAGCAGTGAGACAGTAGAGTATAGCAGTTAAACAGTACTTGTCAAGACTAGCAGTAAGACAGTAGAGTGTAGAAGTTAAACAGTGCTTGTCAAGACTAGCAGTAAGACAGTAGAGTGTAGCAGTTGAACAGTGCTTGTCAAGACCAGCAGTAAGACATTAGAGTATAGCAGTTAAACAGTACTTGTCAAGACTAGCAGTAAGACAGTAGAGTGTAGCAGTTAAACAGTACTTGTCAAGACTAGCAGTAAGACAGTAGAGTGTAGCAGTTAAACAGTGCTTGTCAAGACCAGCAGTAAGACAGTAGAGTATAGCAGTTAAACAGTGCTTGTCAAGACTAGCAGTAAGACAGTAGAGTGTAGCAGTTTAAACAGTGCTTGTCAAGACCAGCAGTAAGACAGTAGAGTGTAGCAGTTAAACAGTACTTGTCAAGACTAGCAGTAAGACAGTAGAGTATAGCAGTTAAACAGTGCTTGTCAAGACTAGCAGTAAGACATTAGAGTAAAGCAGTTAAACAGTACTTGTCAAGACCAGCAGTAAGACAGTAGAGTATAGCAGTTAAACAGTACTTGTCAAGACTAGCAGTAAGACAGTAGAGTATAGCAGTTAAACAGTACTTGTCAAGACTAGCAGTAAGACAGTAGAGTATAGCAGTTAAACAGTACTTGTTAAGACTAGCAGTAAGACTAGAGTATAGCAATAAACAGTACTTGTCAACACTTGAATTTTAATTCACTTACAGAGCAGCTTATCCTACTGAAGACTGTCAAGACAGTATCAGGATTTTCTTCCTCAGGACAGTCAATAATTGACCCTATGTCTGGCTTATCTAGCTGATCATTGCCATTTGTATTGTATTATTCATCTTTCTATGCTAGGACTCTGGCCTGTGACGATTCCAGTTTTCAACATTTCGACAGCATAGTAAATTTAATTGACTAGCCTAATCATATACTACTCCTGACAGTAAAGACTTGGATCTTACTGCTAGCATAAACACTGGATTATATCTACTTTAATAATGACACACAGGATGAAAAAGAAAACAGTAAAAAAAACTTCACAGTGCCACATTTGAGCTGCACATAGTGTGAAAGAGAAAACAATAAACAAAACTTCACAGTGCTGCGTCTGAGCTGCACATAGTGTGAAAGAGAAACAATAAACAAAACTTCACAGTGCTGCGTCTGAGCTGCACATAGTGTGAAAGAGAAACAATAAACAAAACTTCATAGTGCCACATCTGAGCTGCACATAGTGTAAAAGAGAAAACAATAAACAAAACTTCACAGTGATGCGTCTGAGCTGCACATAGTGTGAAAGAAAAACAAAACTTCATAGTGCCACATCTGAGCTGCACATAGTGTGAAAGAGAAAACAATAAACAAAACTTCACAGTGCCACATCTGAGCTGCACATAGTGTGAAAGAGAAACAATAAACAAAACTTCACAGTGCCACATCTGAGCTGCACATAGTGTGAAAGAGAAACAATAAACAAAACTTCACAGTGCCACATCTGAGCTGCACATAGTGTGAAAGAGAAACAATAAACAAAACTTCACAGTGCCACATCTGAGCTGCACATAGTGTGAAAGAGAAAACAATAAACAAAACTTCACAGTGCCACATCTGAGCTGCACATAGTGTGAAAGAAAAACAATAAACAAAACTTCACAGTGCCACATCTGAGCTGCACATAGTGTGAAAGAGAAAACAATAAACAAAACTTCACAGTGCCGCGTCTGAGCTGCACATAGTGTGAAAGAGAAACAATAAACAAAACTTCACAGTGCCGCGTCTGAGCTGCACATAGTGTGAAAGAGAAACAATAAACAAAACTTCACAGTGCCACATCTGAGCTGCACATAGTGTGAAAGAGAAACAATAAACAAAACTTCACAGTGCCACATCTGAGCTGCACATAGTGTGAAAGAGAAACAATAAACAAAACTTCACAGTGCCACATCTGAGCTGCACATAGTGTGAAAGAGAAACAATAAACAAAACTTCACAGTGCCACATCTGAGCTGCACATAGTGTGAAAGAGAGAAACAATAAACAAAACTTCACAGTGCCACATCTGAGCTGCACATAGTGTGAAAGAGAAACAATAAACAAAACTTCATAGTGCCACATCTGAGCTGCACATAGTGTGAAAGAGAAAACAATAAACAAAACTTCACAGTGCCACATCTGAGCTGCACATAGTGTGAAAGAGAAACAATAAAACAAAACTTCACAGTGCCACATCTGAGCTGCACATAGTGTGAAAAGAGAAACAATAAACAAAACTTCACAGTGCCACATCTGAGCTGCACATAGTGTGAAAGAGAAACAATAAACAAAACTTCACAGTGCCACATCTGAGCTGCACATATAGTGTGAAAGAGAAACAATAAACAAAACTTCACAGTGCCACATCTGAGCTGCACATAGTGTGAAAGAGAAACAATAAACAAAACTTCACAGTGCCACATCTGAGCTGCACATAGTGTGAAAGAGAAACAATAAACAAAACTTCACAGTGCCACATCTGAGCTGCACATAGTGTGAAAGAGAAACAATAAACAAAACTTCACAGTGCCACATCTGAGCTGCACATAGTGTGAAAGAGAAACAATAAACAAAACTTCACAGTGCCACATCTGAGCTGCACATAGTGTGAAAGAGAAAACAATAAACAAAACTTCACAGTGCCACATCTGAGCTGCACATAGTGTGAAAGAGAAACAATAAACAAAACTTCACAGTGCCACATCTGAGCTGCACATAGTGTGAAAGAGAAACAATAAACAAAACTTCACAGTGCCACATCTGAGCTGCACATAGTGTGAAAGAGAAACAATAAACAAAACTTCACAGTGCCACATCTGAGCTGCACATAGTGTGAAAGAGAAACAATAAACAAAACTTCACAGTGCCACATCTGAGCTGCACATAGTGTGAAAGAGAAAACAATAAACAAAACTTCACAGTGCCACATCTGAGCTGCACATAGTGTGAAAGAGAAAACAATAAACAAAACTTCACAGTGCCGCATCTGAGCTGCACATAGTGTGAAGAGAAAACACATCTTGCCACATCTGAGCTGCACATAGTGTGAAAGAGAAAACAATAAACAAAACTTCACAGTGCCGCGTCTGAGCTGCACATAGTGTGAAAGAGAAACAATAAACAAAACTTCACAGTGCCGCGTCTGAGCTGCACATAGTGTGAAAGAGAAACAATAAACAAAACTTCACAGTGCCACATCTGAGCTGCACATAGTGTGAAAGAGAAACAATAAACAAAACTTCAGTGCCACATCTGAGCTGCACATAGTGTGAAAGAGAAACAATAAACAAAACTTCACAGTGCCACATCTGAGCTGCACATAGTGTGAAAGAGAAACAATAAACAAAACTTCACAGTGCCACATCTGAGCTGCACATAGTGTGAAAGAGAAACAATAAACAAAACTTCACAGTGCCACATCTGAGCTGCACATAGTGTGAAAGAGAAACAATAAACAAAACTTCACAGTGCCACATCTGAGCTGCCATGTGTGAAAGAGAAACAATAACAAAACTTCACAGTGCCACATCTGAGCTGCACATAGTGTGAAATAGAAACAATAAACAAAACTTCACAGTGCCACATCTGAGCTGCACATAGTGTGAAAGAGAAAACAATAAACAAAACTTCACAGTGCCACATCTGAGCTGCACATAGTGTGAAAGAGAAAACAATAAACAAAACTTCACAGTGCCACATCTGAGCTGCACATAGTGTGAAAGAGAAACAATAAAAAACTTCACAGTGCCACATCTGAGCTGCACATAGTGTGAAAGAGAAACAATAAACAAAACTTCACAGTGCCACATCTGAGCTGCACATAGTGTGAAAGAGAAACAATAAACAAAACTTCACAGTGCCCACATCTGAGCTGCACATAGTGTGAAAGAGAAACAATAAACAAAACTTCACAGTGCCACATCTGAGCTGCACATAGTGTGAAAGAGAAACAATAAAATAAAACTTCACAGTGCCACATCTGAGCTGCACATAGTGTGAAAGAGAAACAATAAACAAAACTTCACAGTGCCACATCTGAGCTGCACAGTGTGAAAGAGAAACAATAAACAAAACTTCACAGTGCCACATCTGAGCTGCACATAGTGTGAAAGAGAAACAATAAACAACAGTGCCGCACTTCATAGTGCCACATAGTCTGACTGCCACATAGTGTGAAAGAGAAAACAATAAACAAAACTTCACAGTGCCGCGTCTGAGCTGCACATAGTGTGAAAGAGAAACACACAAAACTTCACAGTGCCACATCTGAGCTGCACATAGTGTGAAAGAGAAACAATAAACAAAACTTCACAGTGCCACATCTGAGCTGCACATAGTGTGAAAGAGAAACAATAAATAAAACTTCACAGTGCCACATCTGAGCTGCACATAGTGTGAAAGAGAAAACAATAAACAAAACTTCATAGTGCCGCATCTGAGCTGCACAAAGTGTGAAAGAGAAAACAATAAACAAAACTTCACAGTGCCGCGTCTGAGCTGCACATAGTGTGAAAGAGAAACAATAAACAAAACTTCACAGTGCCACTTCTGAGCAGCACATAGTGTGAAAGAGAAAACAATAAACTTCACTGTGCCGCGTCTGAACCACCGTTATTGAAAAAGGACAGCTGGAACCCATATTTGTTTTGAAGACGCAGATTATAAACACCTGAAGTGATTTTTATCAGATGACAAACGGTAACTGTTCTAATTGAGCACATAACAATTAGATTTATAGTACATTAGTTTCTTGAGTAGAACCACTCAGGCCACCCTGGTCTGTTGTTTGTTGTGTCACTGTAGTTTGTTTCTCACAATGTTTGTTTTTAAACATTCCATAGCACACCCAGAAAAGGACTACTCTTGGCTGATGAGAAGTCACTAGGACTGGAGTCAAGTCTGAACTCTTTCAATGTTATCATCTTCTCTTCCTACTGTTTTTGTGACCAGATATTGATAAAAGATGTCAGTCACTAGTTCACACACAAAGTTAAGACAGTACACAATTGTAAAAGCATTCAGTGTTAGTGTTTTTAGAATTATCTTTTTGTTGATTGTGTTTTTTGTTTAGTTTTTACTTTTTATTCCATGTTGAACAGCTTCTCGTAACATTAAATACAAGGTTTCATTTTGCAGCTTACAAAGTCTGTTCTCAGCCTAGAAAGTCTTAATTTATCTGCTCAGCTGGTATTCATTTCTCAGCCTAGAAAGTCTTCATTTCTCTGCTCAGCTGGTATTCATTTCTCAGCGCAGAAAGTCTTCTTTTCTCAATGCGTAGTCTTCATTTCTCAGCCCACAAATTATTTATTTCTCAACCGACAGTATTCATTTCTCAGCTCAGGTAGTATCCATTTCTCAGCCTAGAAAGTGTTCATTTCTCAGCCTAGAAAATATTCCATATCCCATCCTAGAAAATCCTCCATTTCTCAGTCTAGAAAATCTTTCATTTCTCAGCCCACAGACTTCATTTCTTAGCCAACAAAGTCTCCCTGAAAACTCTTTCAGCACACAAGTCTCACACACGCACGCAAAGGGCGCAAGGGTTGGGGGAGGGGGGGGGGGCTGATGGTTCTTTAGGGGTGCCAAAAACAAAACAATTCATTCAGTGGTCCAAAGAGTTTACGTTCCACTGTTGTTCTTTCTGGCCAAAAGGTTTGCCTTAATGTGTCAAATTCGGTGCAGTCCTGGAGTACATGCTCTGCTGTCTGAGGCACCTTTCCACAGGTGTACATGGCTGATACGCCTATCTTGAATTTGTGTACATGTGGTTACGTAATGGGTTGTGCCCTGTTCTGCTCCTGGTGTCGAGGAAGATATAAGGTTTGACTTGTTGCTCTTCTGGTCACATCAAACGTAGAAGCATTGTGTTGTTGTAGAGTTTCTCTGATGTTATCTTTCAATATGTTCTTGATCTGCCTCATGCTATGTCTTCCTCCATGTAGTTATGGAGTCATAAGGCATTCTATGTAGGTGAGCAGACTTGCAGATTTGCTGTCTGTATATGTAATATAAAATTTGTTCTTTACCAAATTGTTTCACTTATGACCTTATTCCTGATTTGATCTCGTCTGGTCACTCCTACTCATTTCCATTGTTACTAACTTTCTATTCTGGTTTATGTGAGTGACCATGTCTGGCACTGGTAGCGTAGCTTGGGAATAAATATGCTTTGTATGAGATTTTTGGTGTGCTGATTGGAGTTGTCTTAGGCTTGAATAGAAGGCCAGTGCTTAATTTGCTTTATTGCATCTGCTGTTAATTTCTTCTTCCAATTTCCTATCTTAGGTGACTAATGTTTGTATACAGATATTAAAACTCAGATGCCTGTTTAATGCCTGTATACTCTACTGCTATGTTTAGGTTCTTTCTGCTACTTTCTTCTTGTTGACATTACTTCTGTCTTTTTGTGTGGTGAATATCATAGTATTATTGTATCGACACATCCGATAAATTTTACAGACATATACATTCATATTGTGCATCAGTAAAATATGTTTGGCTAGACAATGGGGAATTATACACATATATTCATTCATATGTGTGTTAATCATCAGTACTATATGTTTGGTGTAGGCAAAGGGAAGTTGTACATGAATTCACTCATGTTTGTGTGTGTGCACTGATTGTGTAATGTGATCAAGGGGAAATTGTGCAAATGTACATGCTGATTCATAAATGTGTACATCAGTTGGTTAGCTCCCTGTGTTGTCTGCTTTCATATCAGTAGTTTCATTATCCAGATGATATTTTTCAGTTTTGTCATGTCAGTCACATCATGGCTGTTCTCATAGGCTTTGCCAGTCTATTATCTGTTTTGAATAGACTGTGAAACTGTTGTTGGCAGAACAGTTGTATAAAAGCGTAGGTAATCCTCTCTTTGAACTTAGATTTCTTTCACAGAGGCATGATCAGATGTGTACGTGTTGGGGCTAGAATGTACATTATTACTGAAGACATATGAGACACTCACTGTATCCTGTTTGTAAACACATAGTACTTTACAGCTCATTATTGATATGAATACATTACAACATTTTTTCCCATAATTCACAATGTCTTTCTGCACCAGATCTGTCTGTGGTTCCTTTTTTGTGTATGTGTGGCTGTAAAACCTAGCAGTGAATTGGTTTCACAGAAACCCATTTTTATTTTTTGTTTTTAATTACTTATCAAGAGAGATTATTACCGTCTGTATACATATCATCTGTAGTAATATCTCCTACTGCATGTTGTTTCGTCTGTCCTTTCAAAAAGTAGTCATTAACAGTTCAGATTATCACCATTGACTGTCAACTAGTTATGAGTTATGATTTATCTTCACGGCACTCCAGGCATGTCCATAGGTGCTCAGATTTCCCCTTCAGCATAGACATCAGCGCACCGGGGATAATAGTCCCAGTCCTGTGTTGCTTGACAAGACTTCTCTTGCACCCGTGTGCTTCTTATGCTTCTCCTGCCTGACTGTACTGATATTTACTCAAAATTTGTGCACTCTTAGCAAACATGTGGATGTGCTGCTCCCAAAATCCTCTGATCGTCCTACCTCTCTAATGGCATTAACAGTGTCTGGGTGATCTGTAACTAAGGCAGAGCCAGCTAATCTATCGGTTCTTTCATTGCCAACAACACCCGTATACCCTGGGACAAAGATAAAGGTAACTCAATGCACATTTGAGTTTTGCAATGACTTGATCCACTGACTGCGTACAAAGCCCGCCTTGACCCTCCGGATTGTGCTCATAGAATCACTCAGCACGTACACGTGAGAATAGCCCTGCGATGCTAGCCACATGAAAGCTGGTGTTACCGCTATCACCTCTATGTTCATGCTGCTAGTAGTCATACAGACAGCACAACTGGCCTCCTGGACTCTTCTGGGCACAGGATATAAGTGACTCCTTGAATATGAAAGTAACCGAGGCGGGAATGCTGGTGAGAGACCAAGTTTTACATGATGATGAGTCTTTTAGGGGGGGGGGGGTGTATAAAACAACTCGTTTTGTTGCAGGACTCACTTTGCCAGCAGCCCAATGCTGTGACAGATTCTGTCTCTTCAGCCGTTTCAGGCTTCCATGTTTCACTCATTAAAAATTCCATGTTTCGCCCGTTAAACTTTGCACTTTCTCAGATATCACACATTTTAGTGTCTGCTGAACATACCATATTTCACAACTATTTGATGTATACTCATAATTGCATTTTTCCACCAAATTGAATGTAGAAACAAATTTCAAGAATAAAAACTGCATAATCTTGTTTAATATCATCATAATATGGCTGTAAATTGGTGCAAAAAAGGTAATAAAAATATTCTGACACCAATAAAAGCGGGAGTGGGCATGGCGTAGCGGCTAGACGCCCGCGTGTGGATTGGAGGGTCGTGGGTTCGCTCCCTGGCGAAGGCCGACTTTTTTTAAAAAAAATGACCTTGTCCTAGGTGGACCCAGCCTTGAGTGGGTACCAGCTGCAGTCCTGGTAAGGGCAGCCGGCGTGATGCTGTCCACATCACCCATCGTGCCGATTGTTCTGTAAAATATAGGTCTAGCCCTATATGCCCTATACGCCTAAAGACATAGAAAAGGGATCTTTACTTGCCAATATAACTAATTTTTTTCTCTGAAATAATCCCAGATGAGAGCTCTGCCTAACAGAAATAAAATTCTGCAAATTTGGTGTCTGTTTGCCATTTTGCACTAAGAACTTCAGTTACAGTATGACTGAATTGACAAACTCAAAAAGCCACGTAAACAATCTTTTTCCAAAATGTGCATCACGGGAATGGCACCCTGGTATTCGTTGAGAATTGCATTGTGAAATGATTTTCACTAAATCTAAATCATAGAGCCGTAATATACACAATCTGTACTATCACAGGCATCAAACAAAACACAATGAAAGCACATACATGAATCAGTTTTCACAAACTTATGTAACAGAACACACCTACCTCCACTGCACGCCACTGGTGTAACCTAAACATTGTCTTCATTTTGGCTGCTTTTGATGGCAGTTCATAAGAATGATCAAAGTCACCGTCATCAAACTGTTCAGAAATATCTTCACCTTGACTTTCTGATTTAAAACAATCAAGACCATATCCCACATACATGATAAATATTCTACAAATTGTTCCACCGTGCTGACCCTAATGATCAGCCGCATTATGCAATTATGAAAACATGCTCCTAATGCAAAATCAACATGGGAGCTCACCAAACATTTGTGAAAATATTTATTTTAAACACCACTGAAATGTGTCCCTTGAATAAATATTAAGAAAGGAATGAACTAACGGCTTCATCTACATTTACAGCAAAAGTCACAATTTTAACACAATGGTAAGAGTCCAAAGTTATTTTTGCCGTGGGTGCTATTGTTGTAGGCGGCATAAATGTCGACGGAGTGCAAAACATGCAATCATGGTTGTCGGTGGGTTAAGACATGGTGGTACAACAAAACATGCAATCATGGTTGTCGATGGGTTAAGACTCCTGATCTTGCATGGAAGTCAGAGGTGTTGAACACATGGTGGTACAACAAAACATGCAGTCATGGTTGTCGATGGGTTAAGACTCCTGATCTCGCATGGAAGTCAGAGGTGTTGAACACATGGTGGTACAACAAAACAGGGGCTAATGCTGATCAAGCCCTATCTTCTGCACATCTTTGTAGTCATTAACAGGGAAGGGGGTGGCCAATGTTGAAAGGATTGGTTTAGAGCCATCTGCTGGAGAGGCAGGGAGCCAAAAGTCTTACAACTGATCTCTTTCTGTGCATTTCTTGAAATCGTCCCATTTAATGTTAACCATTTCCTGATGTATTTTGTTTTCAAATGCATTTAGCTTTTGTTCCATTTCTTTTGTATCCAGATTTTTTACTAGGATATGTTAAAATTGAAATGTCCTCTGTTTACCTCTCATCTTTATTAAGTCCTCTGTCTACTTACTTCATGTTATGTCTTCTGTTAACCTCTCACTCCATCTCACTCCATGTCATGTCTTCTGTTAACCTCTCACTCCATGTCATGTCTTCTGTTAACCTCTCACTCCATGTCCTGTCTTCTGTTAACCTCTCACTCCATGTCATGTCTTCTGTTAACCTCTCACTCCATGTCATGTCTTCTGTTAACCTGTCACTCCATGTCATGTCTTCTGTTAACCTGTCACTCCATGTCATGTCTTCTGTTAACCTGTCACTTCATGTCATGTCTTCTGTAAACCTGTCACTTCATGTCATGTCTTCTGTTAACCTCTCACTCCATGTCATGTCTTCTGTTAACCTCTCACTCCATGTCATGTCTTCTGTTAACCTCTCACTCCATGTCATGTCTTCTGTTAACCTCTCACTCCATGTCCTGTCTACTTTTTACTCTTCTCATTGCATGCCATCTCTTCTACTTCTCTTCCCATGTCGTGTCCTCTATTTACTTCTCACTGCATGTCATGTCCTCTGGTGGAAACCTTGCACAAGACTTTAAACCAGTTAGATTCAATGAGAACTTCTCTATTTGACCTTGCTGCAAATTTAACCCTGACACTGTAGTTAAACATTCCTGTAGCTGTGGGGGGGAAGTCACCACACTGCTGCACTTCCTTGTGCAAATAGACTAGTTGAGGTCAGGTGTCTCCCGTGTGATGTAGAACCTGGCATAAGTGAAGTGACATATTAGAGCCACTTGATAGTGTTGTGTGTGCTGGAATGTACAGGCAGCAACACTGAGGTCACACAGCCTGGTAACACTCTGACCTGGTTGATATCAACCCTGTGGAAACCTTTTTGAACTCTCAGTTGGGAAGACAGCTTCCATTTACACTTGTTCGTGTGTTGGGAAATATATTGTTCTCAATATGATGTTGAGGTTCACAGTGTCCGCTCCCACTTGTCTATTTGCTGCAGAGACATAATTCCCACACCTCCTTGTTGCCAACTTGTGTATGCTGTTGAGGATTAACATTTCTGCTTCCACTTGTTGCACACTTGTCATTGTACTGTTAGAGAATTGTTTGCACTTCCCCTTGTTTTGAACTTCTCCATGTGCTGTTGAGAATTACATTTTCCACTCACACTTGTTGCAGACCTCTCCTTGATGGTTTTTTTTTCACATTATATAAATATATATATATATATATAATTTTTTTTTTTGGCACTTATGATAAGTTGTTATTTGTAAAACCTGTTCCGCTCCAGATAATAATACAGAACACAGTCAAGCTCGTATTTGATTGCTGGAATAAAGGCTGTGTCAGAAAATGAAGAAGAGGAGTGGTATAAGCACAAAACCTGAAACTGAATCCTGTTGACATCAAGCAATGCACTGTACGTGATCAACCAATTGCACCTAATATAATGCACTCGTCGTCTTCTGCATTGAGTGAATATGATCTGTGGTGCAAAGCCCTGGTTGTTCATCCATGTCTGGATACTCTAGTCCTGCTCCACAACTTGATTATAGCATGTATATCTGTTCTACAGATCTGGCTTATTTGTGTGCAGACTGTTGGTTTCTTGCCTCCCAGATAGATGCTCTCCATGTTCAAAAAAATGTTGGTCCTTTCTATGTTGACCAGGCTGCCAGTAGGAAGCCTGTTTCTAGCATGACGGTGCAGAGGTGTGAATAAGTCTTGACCAGTCTGAGCCCTGCATCTCACGTCTGCATCTCTCACGATGCACAATCTGGTCGAATATTTGGTCTGAACGTACATTATAGATTTGGTTAGGCATTTCCACAGGTAGCAGTTCTTATGTTACCGTACGAATATCTGTATGAAATTGATACGTTCAGACATGTTTGTAGTGTAGTTATTGCTCCATCTTGGTCCTCTGCTTCACTCTTGTGGGACATAGTTAATCTGGGAAATCAAGCAGTAAAAAAAAAAAAAAAAAGACCTATTTCAAACCTCAGATACATCAGGCATATAGTCCTGTATCTGCTTTTTTATGAATCATTTTGCACTTGATGGGTAGTGCGATTAGCATCATACTGGCTCCCTTTATGTCACATCCATTACCTAGTCCTCATTTTAGGTTGGTCTTTTGGGAGCCAAGACCAATTTTGAAAGAAGTAAAAATACTTGGAGGCAGATTTGAACCCTAGACCTTTGGGTCAGCAGGTGAAATAAGAGTGGGATAGCATAATCACCTGTCAAGCAGACAAGGCACTTGATGTTGGTGATGACGATATGAGTGATCTGAAGTTTTATATGTCTACCTCTGTTTCCTCACACAGGTGTTCCTTTCCCGCCCAGCCACAGAATTACCATGAGTGAGGCATTTGATGCCAAGGGAAAGCCCAGACCTGAGGTTTTGAAGCAACATTTCATTTTGGAAGGGAGAGTCACAGAAGACGTAGCCTTGCGTATCATCAACGAAGGTGCTGCACTGCTACGTCAAGAGAAGACAATGATTGATATCGAAGCCCCAGTCACCGGTATGTTTTTGTCTATTAACGTATATTGCTTCTTGTTAGCATTCACACCTTTTTATTACTAATCTAGCTTATTTGTCTCCAGAATGTTGGTTGCTCGCCTCTTTGATAGATGTACTTTGACTTTGAGGGAAATACCCCTAAGTTATCACCTGTACAACAGGCTTGTTTGGGTGGGCAACAGTGAGTTCGTTGTGCCCCATTATGATAAATTAGGATGGGAGCTCTGTGAAAGTAATGGTGTGTAGAGTGTTCCTGGAGTCCTAGCAGGCTTGCCTGTTGGTGTCTCAGTCTGTAAACCTTGTCTGGTCATAAGTTAGTCAGCATGTCCTTTACATAATGTTGCTGTCTTCATGTCTGAAAGTCTTTCTTGAAATAGCCAGTATTCCAGCTATGGTTGCTTTCATAGCTAGTTGATTTAGTCATCATAATTACAATGATTTTATTGGCTATTTGGTTGACTTTACCTTCTTAGTGCACAGGCGGTGATGAGTTGTTCATGTGCATGCGCAAATGAAAATAAAACAAGTCACAGAAACCATGTTTAGCTGCATAGATTTTCTAACCACTGAGAAGCAGCAGATGTCACATTACTAAAGATTTTCATTGTATGACATTAAATGTAGTAAAGTTACTGCTGAATATATAAATATATATATATATCTATGTTAAATTTGACTGTTTGGTTAGCTGTCAGCTGGACTGTGAAACACATTGTCTCTGCTTTGATGGGCCAGGGGTGTATGAAGGTTGAGAAACAATGATCTATAGCAGCTGTTCTCAGTGTATGCCAGGGGTGTATGAAGGTTGAGAAACAATGATCTATAGCAGCTGTTCTCAGTGTATGCCAGGGGTGTATGAAGGTTGAGAAACAATGATCTATAGCAGCTGTTCTCAGTGTATGCCAGGGGTGTATGAAGGTTGAGAAACAATGATCTATAGCAGCTGTTCTCAGTGTATGCCAGGGCTGTATGAAGGTTGAGAAACAATGATCTATAGCAGCTGTTCTCAGTGTATGCCAGGGCTGTATGAAGGTTGAGAAACAATGATCTATAGCAGCTGTTCTCAGTGTATGCCAGGGGTGTATGAAGGTTGAGAAACAATGATCTATAGCAGCTGTTCTCAGTGTATGCCAGGGGTGTATGAAGGTTGAGAAACAATGATCTATAGCAGCTGTTCTCAGTGTATGCCAGGGCTGTATGAAGGTTGAGAAACAATGATCTATAGCAGCTGTTCTCAGTGTATGCCAGGGCTGTATGAAGTTGAGAAACAATGATCTATAGCAGCTGTTCTCAGTGTATGCCAGGGGTGTATGAAGGTTGAGAAACAATGATCTATAGCAGCTGTTCTCAGTGTATGCCAGGGGTGTATGAAGGTGAAACAATGATCTATAGCAGCTGTTCTCAGTGTATGCCAGGGGTGTATGAAGGTTGAGAAACAATGATCTATAGCAGCTGTTCTCAGTGTGTGCCAGGGCTGTATGAAGGTTGAGAAACAATGATCTATAGCAGCTGTTCTCAAACTTGGCGCCGTGGCACCCAAGAGTGTTGTGAGTGTATGCCAGGGGTGTATGAAGGTTGAGAAACAATGATCTATGGCAGCTGTTCTAAGTGTGTGCCAGAGGTGTTGCGAGTGTATGCCAGGGGTGTTGCGAGTGTATGCCAGGGATGTTGTGAGTGTATGCCAGGGGTGTATGAAGGTTGAGAAACAATGATCTATAGCAGCTGTTCTCAGTGTGTGCCAGGGGTGTTGCGAGTGTATGCCAGGGGTGTTGCGAGTGTATGCCAGGGATCTTGTGAGTGTATGCCAGGGGTGTTGAGTGTGTATGCCAGGGGTGTATGAAGGTTGAGAAACAATGATCTATAGCAGCTGTTCTCAGTGTATGCCAGGGGTGTTGCGAGTGTATGCCAGGGGTGTTGCGAGTGTATGCCAGGGGTGTTGCGAGTGTATGCCAGGGGTGTTGTGAGTGTATGCCAGGGGTGTGCGAGTGTATGCCAGGGGTGTTGCGAGTGTATGCCAGGGGTGTTGCGAGTGTATGCCAGGGGTGTTGCGAGTGTATGCCAGGGGTGTTGCGAGTGTATGCCAGGGGTGTTGCGAGTGTTTGCCAGGGGTGTTGCGAGTGTATGCCAGGGGTGTTGCGAGTGTATGCCAGGGGTGTTGCGAGTGTATGCCAGGGGTGTTGCGAGTGTATGCCAGGGTTGTTGCGAGTGTATGCCAGGGTTGTTGGGAGTGTATGCCAGGGGTGTTGCGAGTGTATGCCAGGGGTGTTGCGAGTGTATGCCAGGGGTGTTGTGAGTGTATGCCAGGGGTGTTGCCAGTGTATGCCAGGGGTGTTGCCAGTGTATGCCAGCGGTGCCGGGGCAGTAATCAAGAATTTTTCCAAATCTGCTTGAGATCAGTGAGGACAGGAGTTTAAAAATGAAATACTGTGTCTGAAGCCAAGAAGAGTTTTGGTTGCTGGTGTATTCAGAGGGCAATGCTTTTGCCAAGGCTGCAGTGGGTTCTCAATTTACACTTACATTAAAACAGATACAGAAACAGTGGCGCGGTGATTTCTGTCACAGGCGTGAGGTAAAGTCCAATGTGATGTGCATAAAGAGTTTCTCCGTACGTCATGTGGGCGCCAGTTCTGCACTGTTCTGGTTTTACGTAACCTCATGCAAGACCTACAGCACGTCCTCATCGTACGCCACGGATAATGTCTCAGATAAGCATTAACAGAGCTGTCAGGGGATCTCGGAGTTGGTGGCCCCCAGAGGTTTAGTGTCCTTGAGGCTCTCATCAGCCCGCCCCCAAACACATGGGTGAAAAAGCTTACCAAAACTCATTAGAAACATGAGTAAACTGCTTGCCAAATGTACAACCAAAATGACAACCCTCGGTTAAAAGTTTGTGGGGTGGAGAGAACATTGTGTTGCTGAGACTCAACCCTTGACCTAGAGATTTACTGTTGACTTTCTGCAAATGTGGTTTGCTTTTGGAGATTGTGTCATAGGAGTTGTGAAGTGTTGACTGGATTGTGTCATAGGAGTTGTGGAGTGTTGACTGGATTGTGTCATAGAAGTTGTGGAGTGTCACAGAAGACGTAGCCTTGCGTATCATCAACTAAGGTGCTGCACTGCTGCGTCAAGAGAAGACAATGATTGATATCGACCCTCCAGGACTGGATTGTGTCATAGAAGTTGTGGAGTGTTGACTGGATTGTTGCTTGTTTTTTTGTTGCAGTTTGTGGTGACATCCATGGTCAATTCTTTGATCTGATGAAACTGTTTGAAGTTGGTGGTCCCCCAGCTTCCACACGCTACCTCTTCCTGGGCGATTATGTAGATAGAGGCTATTTTAGCATAGAGGTTTGTTCGTTCATTCTTCTCTCTCTCTCTCTCTCTCTCTCTCTCTGTCTCTCATTCTCTGTCAGACACTGTCTTTCTGCTTCTGCATCACTTTCTGCTTCTCTCTCTCTCTCTCTCTCTCTCTCTCTCTCTCTCTCTCTCTCTCTCTCTCTCTCTCTCTCTCTCTCTCTCTCTCTCTCTCTCTCTCTCTTTTGACCATGTCTGTTTTTGTCTCAATGTCTGTTTTTTATAGTAGCAAAAAAAAACAAGGTTGTTACTTGTTTATATTGCATCATTTCTGTGATTAATGCACAGAAACATCATTTCTTGGAAGACCTTGAGACTTGAAAGAGAAGAGAATGAAATTCACAGGTGATGATGGGCACTCATAGATGTAGCCGAAGGAAGCTAGAGGGAGGTTAGAATTTGAGGAAGAAGAGAATTAAAGGAGGCACTAGACAGTATTCAACTGCAGCCACCAGGATTTGACCCTGTCCACCCTAAATAACAGCACCTCACTGAAAGAACAGGTTATTGCTAGGGGTGTCTCTTTGCTTGTGTCGGCTCTTTCGGGCCCATACATTTTGACAGACTTGCGTCGCATTAACTTCCCTTTACAAAAATGGCAGAGGAAGTGGTGGGGAAAAAAAAGCAGTAAAAAGTCAATTGAGAACATAACTTATTTTTAATCCCTACAACAAAAGTATCTATATATTTGAAGGGGAATGAATGTACATTTTGAATCTGATGATTTATTTTTGTTTAATGCTATTATAAAAAAAAAAAAAAAAAGTTAAGATTCCTTTTCACTCCTTAGGCGCATCGGGCATATGGGAAGAGCGTCCCATATTTTTACAGACCAATCAGCACTGGGTGGGTAATGTGGTCAAGCATTACGCCAGCCATCTTTACTTCCCCATGACAGCCATCCTGGTACCCATTTTTGGTTGGGTCGACCTGTGATTCCCCATACCATGATAAAAATCCATGCAGCCAGCAGTGGGTTTCAAACGCGGTACGTTGGAATGAGTCGCAACACCTAAGACCCAGATGCCGCAATGCTATTATAGTTGGCAGAAAATGGAATTCAGCAGATGTTATCTTTACAAAGACAACATTTTAACAACAATTGTTTTGCAGCCACAAGAGCAGTCAACATCCACATTTGAGAATAACACTTTAAAGTTTGTTCAATTTTCGCACAACTTCAAAAGTTGCAATTTTCTGTGTTAGTTTATCACTCAGAGGCTCTTGGTTCCCGTAGAATGCAGTAGTTTATCACTCAGAGGCTCTTGGTTCCCGTAGAATGCAGAACAACATTTCAAAGAAAAAACTGCAGAAAAATGGAGCATTGCGCACAGAATGGACTTTGTTCAGTTATAGACAGACTGTAGCTGCAAGGTATTCCATGCAGCTTAGCCATTGTATAGTACTGTTTGTAACAGTGGTTAGGATGCAGATGTTGGCGACTATAACATATCTCGCAAATGAACTGGGTCCTCTTGGGTTTAGCTCATCAAAACTGTTAGATTCTCAAATAGCTGAGTTGCTGCTGGTGCAGGCTCAGCGCTGGAGTCACTTTCCTAAACATTCAAGTTTTCATTGTCACTATCACTTTTCAAATGACCTCTGGTATAAAGCAAGGGCATGCTCTGTTCCCACTTCTTTTCGACTTTGCCCTGGAGAAAATTAAAAGGACATTGAATGAATTGTGTACTGTAGGAGAAGCTACAAGAAGACTTGTTTATGCAGTTGACATAAATATATAGAAGCAGCAACCAAATTCATAAATCTGTTTAAATCGCCATTGAGAGAATGTCAGATGACAGAGAAATTTAAACAAATCAACTATATACCTAAGGGAGATGAGTGGTTGTAGACCACGAGGCAGTCTAAGAAGACGATAGAGAGATCATATCCAGACAGGCCTATGAACACTTGATAACACCAAATGGAAAGAGAAGGGCAACCAGAAAAATGAATTGAGGTGGGTGATATCTGCAGCAATGAACCTCAGGGGCTTGGATGGCAGAAGAAGATTATCAAGATGAGAATTAAAAACATCCGGCTGAAACAATTGCAGAGCTTCAGCCACAGAAAGTTTGTATATTGCGACCTGTACTTAGAACATGGTCAGTCAAAGACTAAATCACACATTTCACTGTCTGGCGATGATGCTCACACTAATAAATATGACAATTGTGTGCTTAAATGTGTACACAAAGACTTATGAACAAACAAAAAATTTCAAGTAACCTTGCATGCATATTTGTATGGTAGCTCCAAACATTTGAATGTGAACACAGAGCTGTATTCAAAAATGTATGTACATAGGATACACAAGTTGATACAGACTGTGTGGTTTTGTTAGTTTAGAACTTCTCAGCACACACAGCGCTACTTGGGCCTGAAAGAGTTTATAAATAGCCAACAAATCATTGCACTTTTAACCATTCAGTTTTCATAACAAGAAATCTGTAATATGTCATGAATGTGAGCATCATGCTTGTGTATTGAGGAACAATTATTTCTTCACAAGGTACTGTCATTGTTTAGGGACAGCCGACTCACATCCAAGTACTAGGTTCACATTCTAATATTGTCTTCTCTGTCCTCTTCTTCTGTAAGTGCTCATCAGTACCTGGGGATTTATGTCATTGTAATTTACGAAATTAGTTGCCACAAAGCTTGTTTGAACCAGACTGAAGTAGTAATTCTGATGTGTAGTTTCTGTTGATCCAGAGAGCAGTTGTTTGCAGTTTTTTATGTACTTCAGTTTTGTCTGAATTGAACATAATTTCTTCTGTTTCTGTGTAATCTGATGTCCTTGAGCATTCCAGTTTAGTTACAGTTGTTTCTTTTTGTCACGTACATAGTGGTTTGTCCAGTCAGATCACATAAGTAGTTCATCAGATGAGATAAAATCCAAATCAATCATTAGGTGACGAATATTTGTCCAGTCGTCAAATGGATGATTAATTATGTTGTTCCCTGTGTGCGTTCCGAGGCCCCATTGAAGGGAAAACAAGAATAGACCCACTGACTACCCAAAAGCATGTTGTAAGAGTCGACTAACTGGGAGCTTCCTTCGAAGTCGGAGTACATCTGCCTGAGAGGCAAGGAACCAGCAGTGTGCATACAAATGAGTCAGGTCTGTAAAACAGATGCACACGCAGCAGTCAGGTTCTGGAACTGGACTGTAGTCCAGAAGTGGATGAACAACCAGAACTTTCCGCCAGAGTTTACAGCTGGTGAATGCAAAGAAGAAGAAGAATTATGCTGTGACTATTAAGCATTACATTTATTTAAGCTATCAATGACAGGTATCCATCTTGAGTCATTTCTTCCAAAGAGAAGGATTGGATTGGATTTTTTACCCCACCAGGACATCACACAAGCGATAAACACCCGATGACACAAAGTGCCACCATGCGGATGAGGATCACCGTTTTCCAGAAACCGCGTTCAGACATTTGGCCATAATGATGACCTGCCTATATTGCGGCCCCTGGCAAAAGCCAGAGTGGGGCTTCAAACAACAAAAAATAACGTCCTAAGAAGGACGAATTATAAACACATTTATTTAGTCAGACAACATGCCTAGTTTTCCCACTGAACCTGGCTTGCTGGTATTGATCTAACAGTATTGGTGGGGACTTCGTTGTCAGTAATCTTTGACAGTTCCCAAGTTACTGGGGGTTATTGCACCTCTAGAGCTAGCACTAGTGTTTTCGGTGATGATGAAGAAGTCACCATACAGATGAACGATAAGCCTATGAAGTGTCCCACAAAACTAACCGGGAAGGCTAACCCAATTAATTAATTGTCCCTGTAAGGTCAGATGTATCAGGCCTGGAGGCTCAAATGTTACATCTGTATTTGTAAACAAACACAGCGCAGTTATGTCAGTTAGATGATAAGAATATGTAGTTGATTCCCATCATCTTTTTTTTTTTTCAATGACTGCTTTACACAGAAGGCATGATTGTACTCAGGACAAATTTATTGGTGCTCAGTCTATTATTTGTTGAGCTGTTTGGAGCAGTATTGGATGCCTTAAGAATGCTGCAAAACTGCAGTGCTTGGAGCTGTCCACTAGTTTATTGCCAACTTGTTCTATTGCAGTGTGTACTTTACCTGTGGGCTTTAAAACTTCTGTATCCAAGTACTTTCTTCCTGTTGCGTGGCAACCATGAGTGTAGGCATCTGACAGAATATTTCACATTTAAGCAAGAGTGTAAGTATCTCTACCCTTGTAATGTTTTGTTTCATACTCAGGTGGTGTCCTCATGGTCTGCTTTCTTTGTTGTCTCATGTTATTACATTACTGTTATGTATACATGTATTGTCTCACTAACATGCACTCCACACCCTTTCACTACCATGCTGTCACTGCTCTATCATAGTGTCTCACTACACTGTCCTATTTTGCTGTCACTCCTCTATCATAGTGTCTCACTACACTGTCCTATTTTGCTGTCACTCCTCTATCATAGTGTCTCACTGCATTGTCCTATCTTGTTGTCACTGCTCTGTCATAGTGTCTCACTACACTGTCCTATCTTGTTGTCACTCCTCTATCATAGTGTCTCACTACACTGTCCTATGCTTGCTCTATTGTCACTACACTGTCCTATCATAGTGTCTCACTACACTGTCCTATCTTGCTGTCACTCCTCTATCATAGTGTCTCACTACACTGTCCTATCTTGCTGTCACTGCTCTGTCATAGTGTCTCACTACACTGTCCTATCTTGCTGTCACTGCTCTATCATAGTGTCTCACTACACTGTCTATCTCTCTCATAGTGTCTCACTACACTGTCCTATCTCTTGCATAGTGTCACTACACTGTCCTATCTCTCTGTCATAGTGTCTCACTACACTGTCCTATCTTGTTGTCACTGCTCTGTCATAGTGTCTCACTACACTGTCCTATCTCTCTGTCATAGTGTCTCACTACACTGTCCTATCTCTCTGTCATAGTGTCTCACTACACTGTCCTATCTCTCTGTCATAGTGTCTCACTACACTGTCCTATCTCTCTGTCATAGTGTCTCACTACACTGTCCTATATCTCTGTCATAGTGTCTCACTACACTGTCCTATCTCTCTGTCATAGTGTCTCACTACACTGTCCTATCTCTCTGTCATAGTGTCTCACTACACTGTCCTATCTCTCTGTCATAGTGTCTCACTACACTGTCCTATCTCTCTGTCATAGTGTCTCACTACACTGTCCTATCTCTCTGTCATAGTGTCTCACTACACTGTCCTATCTCTCTGTCATAGTGTCTCACTACACTGTCCTATCTTGCTGTCACTGCTCTGTCATAGTGTCTCACTACACTGTCCTATCTCTCTGTCATAGTGTCTCACTACACTGTCCTATCTTGCTGTCACTGCTCTGTCATAGTGTCTCACTACACTGTCCTATCTCTCTGTCATAGTGTCTCACTACACTGTCCTATCTCTCTGTCATAGTGTCTCACTACACTGTCCTATCTCTCTGTCATAGTGTCTCACTACACTGTCCTATCTTGCTGTCACTGCTCTGTCATAGTGTCTCACTACACTGTCCTATCTTGCTGTCACTGCTCTATCATAGTGTCTCACTACACTGTCCTATCTCTCTGTCATAGTGTCTCACTACACTGTCCTATCTCTCTGTCATAGTGTCTCACTACACTGTCCTATCTCTCTGTCATAGTGTCTCACTACACTGTCCTATCTCTCTGTCATAGTGTCTCACTACACTGTCCTATCTTGTTGTTACTGCTCTGTCATAGTGTCTCACTACACTGTCCTATCTTGCTGGCACTGCTCTATCATAGTGTCTCACTACACTGTCCTATCTTGTTGTCACTGCTCTATCATAGTGTCTCACTACACTGTCCTATCTTGCTGTCACTGCTCTGTCATAGTGTCTCACTACACTGTCCTATCTTGCTGTCACTGCTCTGTCATAGTGTCTCACTACACTGTCCTATCTTGCTGTCACTGCTCTGTCATAGTGTCTCACTACACTGTCCTATCTTGCTGTCACTCCTCTATCTATCATACTGTCTCACTACACTGTCCTATCTTGCTGTCACTGCTCTGTCATAGTGTCTCACTACACTGTCCTATCTTGTTGTCACTGCTCTGTCATAGTGTCTCACTACACTGTCCTATCTTGCTGTCACTGCTCTGTCATAGTGTCTCACTACACTGTCCTATCTTGCTGTCACTGCTCTATCATAGTGTCTCACTACACTGTCCTATCTTGCTGTCTCTGCTCTGTCATAGTGTCTCACTACACTGTCCTATCTTGCTGTCACTCCTCTATCATAGTGTCTCACTACACTGTCCTATCTTGCTGTCACTGCTCTTTCATAGTGTCTCACTACACTGTCCTATCTTGCTGTCACTGCTCTGTCATAGTGTCTCACTACACTGTCCTATCTTGCTGTCACTGCTCTTTCATAGTGTCTCACTACACTGTCCTATCTTGCTGTCACTGCTCTATCATAGTGTCTCACTACACTGTCCTATCTTGCTGTCACTGCTCTATCATATGTCTCACTACACTGTCCTATCTTGCTGTCACTGCTCTATCATAGTGTCTCACTACACTGTCCTATCTTGCTGTCACTCCTCTATCATAGTGTCTCACTACACTGTCCTATCTTGCTGTCACTGCTCTGTCATAGTGTCTCACTACACTGTCCTATCTTGCTGTCACTGCTCTATCATAGTGTCTCACTACACTGTCCTATCTTGCTGTCACTCCTCTATCATAGTGTCTCACTACACTGTCCTATCTTGCTGTCACTGCTCTTTCATAGTGTCTCACTACACTGTCCTATCTTGCTGTCACTGCTCTTTCATAGTGTCTCACTACACTGTCCTATCTTGCTGGCACTGCTCTATCAGTGTCTCACTACACTGTCCTATCTCTGGCATCATAGTGTCTCACTACACTGTCCTATCTTGCTGTCACTGCTCTGTCATTGTCTCTCACTACACTGTCCTATCTTGCTGTCACTGCTCTATCATTGTGTCTCACTACACTGTCCTATCTTGCTGTCACTGCTCTATCATAGTGTCTCACTACACTGTCCTATCTTGCTGTCACTGCTCTATCATAGTGTCTCACTACACTGTCCTATCTTGCTGTCACTGCTCTATCATAGTGTCTCACTACACTGTCCTATCTTGCTGTCACTGCTCTATCATAGTGTCTCACTACACTGTCCTATCTTGCTGTCACTGCTCTATCATAGTGTCTCACTACACTGTCCTATCTTGCTGTCACTGCTCTATCATAGTGTCTCACTACACTGTCCTATCTTGCTGTCACTGCTCTATCATAGTGTCTCACTACACTGTCCTATCTTGCTGTCACTGCTCTATCATAGTGTCTCACTACACTGTCCTATCTTGCTGTCACTGCTCTATCATAGTGTCTCACTACACTGTCCTATCTTGCTGTCACTGCTCTATCATAGTGTCTCACTACACTGTCCTATCTTGCTGTCACTGCTCTATCATAGTGTCTCACTACTACTGTCCTATCTTCATAGTGTCTCACTGTCACTGCTCTATCTCTCTGCTGTCCTCTATTATAGTGTCTCACTACACTGTCCTATCTTGCTGTTACTGCTCTATCATAGTGTCTCACTACACTGTCCTATCTTGCTGGCACTGCTCTGTCATAGTGTCTCACTACACTGTCCTATCTTGCTGTTACTGCTCTATCATAGTGTCTCACTACACTGTCCTATCTTGCTGTTACTGCTCTATCATAGTGTCTCACTACACTGTCCTATCTTGCTGTCACTGCTCTATCAGTGTCTCACTACACTGTCCTATCTTGCTGTCACTGCTCTGTCATAGTGTCTCACTACACTGTCCTATCTTGCTGTTACTCCTCTATCATAGTATCTCACTGCATTGTCCTGTCTTGTTGTCACTCCTCTATCATATGTCTCACTACACTGTCCTATCATGCTGTCACTCCTCTATCATAGTGTCTCACTACACTGTCCTATCTTGCTGTCACTCCTCTATCATAGAGTCTCACTACACTGTCCTATCTTGCTGTCACTCCTCTATCATAGAGTCTCACTACACTGTCCTATCTTGCTGTCACTCCTCTATCATAGAGTCTCACTACACTGTCCTATCTTGCTGTCACTGCTCTATCGTATGTCTCACTTCACTGACATGTCATACTGTCACTGCTCTATCAGTGTCTCACTACACTGACCTATCATACTATCACCGCTCTATCCTAAATCACTATCCTGGCATTGTGAAGCCACTAGCAGAATATCCTTATCCAACATGATATCCAGTGTAATCAGGTTAGAGCTGCTGCCCCAAGGGGCAAAAGGTTTTTATTCAAGCTGCCATTTTCAGCTGTCCTCATACACAATGTGTTTCACTTCTCCCTCCATATGTAGCAGTAACATATTTATACAGTCAAGCCTAGCACCAATTCCAAGCAACCCACAAATCAAGAGTTCATATTAAAAAATATGTGCTAACTGGCGACTAAATGTTTGTTCATGTTAACCAAATGTTATTTTTAAGCAAGTTCATGTTAATGAGGTTTTCCTTATTTATTTAATTAACAGAAACCTGTTCTTTGACCTTGCCTGTAATTCTTCTCCTGAAGGTAAAATCAAATATACAGAGAGGGTTTATGATGCTTGCATGGAAGCATTTGATTGTCTGCCCCTGTCAGCGTTGATGAACCAGCAGTTTCTCTGTGTCCACGGAGGACTGTCACCTGAAATTCACACTTTAGACGATATCAGAAAAGTAAGGCACACCCTCACATACTGAAGCTGTTATTTTAGCATCTCTTCCATTATGAGTTCTCCTATGTGTGCTGCTAATGTCTCTCTTCTTCCTTTCTCTTTCCTTGCTTTGCCTCTCATCTGTTATCCTCGTTTCTTCATCTTTCACTACGCTGTCCCTTCTTTCCTCTACCTGCTTCTTATTATTCTCCTTTCCTGCTAGTTTTTTCATTCTTCCTTTTTTTATCCCCACTCTCTCCTTCCCATCTCTGTATACCCATACTCTATCCCTCTTTTGTGCTGTGTAACTGCAAACCTAATACTTGCGGTAGGGCCCAGTTCTCTGTAGTACATGCCAGGTAACCAGCCTTTCTGCCGTAACATATTTATGAGACGTCCAAATAACACCATTGGCTGTGTTTGCGCACACGCAGCACTTATGTGTTCAAGATATATTTACTAAATCTAGCATTTAAGGTTGTTTTTTTCTTGTGCACCAATTGGCATTTTTTTTTTAAGACCTTAGAGACGAGGAAACAACAGTTTCACACAAAATAAGCCAGGTCTGTGTAAAACAGATGTGCACACAAAACTCAAGTTCTGGGACAAGACTAAAATTCAGAAGTGGACGAACAGCTGGAACTTGTCTCTAGTTTTCAGCTGGTGGAGAAAGAGAATATGACCCCTTTTTCTAGTGGTCTCGGGGCAAAGGGTTATTAATGGCAAACGCAAAAGACAAAGACAAATAATCTTGATAGTGCGTTTTTATAGTGTGCAGTGATTTGTTTTACATCAAGTTACAAAAGCAGTTGGCCGAGTGATTTGTATTTTTTATTGTCGTCAAAATGCTTGATGTTGGTCATTTATTGACCTTCATTTTATTATGTTTCCAAGTTGGACAGATTCAAGGAACCACCAGCGTTTGGCCCAATGTGTGATTTGTTATGGTCTGACCCCTTGGAGGACTTTGGTAACGAGAAAACGTCGGAACATTTTACGCACAACACTGTGAGAGGTTGCTCATATTTCTACAGGTACTTGTGTCAATCACACCTGCACACATGCACAGTAAATATAACTTTAGCTCCCCCATTTGCCTCACACCTATGCACATGCATGCACTCAAGGTACCTGCACACCCATACACCTATGCACTTATTTACACTATTGTGCACATGCATGCAGACACACACACACACTTCTGCCATCTATGCGTGCACTCACCTGTGTTACAATTACACTCAACATACCATTGGCATTTCTCTCTGTGTGTCTCACACACACACATTGCGCTCCCAGTGCCCCTCCCAACCACCCCTATCTCTCTCTCTCTCTGGTTAGATCTCTACTGGCAAACTCACTGTGGATGCCGATGTGTGGTTAGATCTACTGGCAAACTCACTGTGGATGCCGATGTGTGGTCAGATCTACTGGCAAACTTGCTGTGGATGCCGATGTGTGGTCAGATCTACTGGCAAACTCACTGTGGATGCTCATGTGTGGTCAGATCTACTGGCAAACTCACTGTGGATGCTGATGTGTGGTCAGATCTTCTGGCAAACTCACTGTGGATGCCGATGTGTGGTCAGATCTACTGGCAAACTCACTGTGGATGCCAATGTGTGGTCAGAGTATGCCAATGTGTGGTCAGATCTACTGGCAAACTCACTGTGGATGCCGATGTGTGGTCAGATCTCTACTGGCTCACTCACTGTGGATGCCAATGTGTGGTCACATCTTTACTGGCTCACTCAATGTGGATGCCAGTGTGTGGTCAGAGTATGCCGATGTGTGGTCAGATCTCTACTGGCTCACTCACTGTGAATGCTAATATGTGGTCAGAGTATGCCGATGTGTTGTCAGAACTCTTCTGGTACACTCACTGTAGTTGCGGATGTGTGGTCAGAACTCTTCTGGTACACTCACTGTAGATGCCGATGTGTGGTCAGAACTCTTTTGGTACACTCACTGTAGATGCCGATGTGTGGTCAGATCTACTGGCAAACTCACTGTGGATGCCAATGTGTGGTCACATCTTTACTGGCTCACTCAATGTGGATGCCAGTGTGTGGTCAGAGTATGCCGATGTGTGGTCAGATCTCTACTGGCTCACTCACTGTGAATGCTAATATGTGGTCAGAGTATGCCGATGTGTTGTCAGAACTCTTCTGGTACACTCACTGTAGTTGCGGATGTGTGGTCAGAACTCTTCTGGTACACTCACTGTAGATGCCGATGTGTGGTCAGAACTCTTTTGGTACACTCACTGTAGATGCCGATGTGTGGTCAGATCTACTGGCAAACTCACTGTGGATGCCAATGTGTGGTCAGAGTATGCCGATGTGTGGTCAGATATCTATTGGCACACTCACTATGGATGCCGATGTGTGGTCAGATCTCTACTGGCTCACTCACTTTGGATGCCGATGTATGGTCAGATCTCTACTGGCACACTCACTGTGGATACCGATGTATGGTCAGATCTCTATTGGCAAACTCACTGTGGATGCTAGAGTGTGGTCAGAGTATGCCGATGTATGGTCAGATCTCTACTGGCACACTCACTGTGGATACCGATGTATGGTCAGATCTACTGGCAAACTCACTGTGGATGCCAATGTGTGATCAGATCTCTACTTGCAAACTCACTGTGGATGCTAGTGTGTGGTCAGATCTCTACTGGCAAACTTACTGTGGATGCCAATGTGTGATCAGATCTCTACTTGCAAACCCACTGTGGATGCTAGTGTGTGGTCAGATCTCTATTGGCACACTCACTGTGGATGCCAGTGTATGGTCAGATCTACTGGCAAACTCACTGTGCATGCGGATGTGTGGTCAGAGTATGCCGATGTGTGGTCAGATCTCTACTGGCTCACTCACTGTGGATGCCGATGTGTGGTCAGATCTCTAATGGCACACTCACTATGGATGCCGATGTGTGGACAGATTATGCCGATGTGTGGTCAGATCTCTACTGGCAAACTCACTGTGGATGCCAATGTGTGATCAGATCTCTACTTGCAAACTCACTGTGGATGCTAGTGTGTGGTCAGATCTCTACTGGCAAACTTACTGTGGATGCCAATGTGTGATCAGATCTCTACTTGCAAACCCACTGTGGATGCTAGTGTGTGGTCAGATCTCTATTGGCACACTCACTGTGGATGCCAGTGTATGGTCAGATCTACTGGCAAACTCACTGTGCATGCGGATGTGTGGTCAGAGTATGCCGATGTGTGGTCAGATCTCTACTGGCTCACTCACTGTGGATGCCGATGTGTGGTCAGATCTCTACTGGCACACTCACTATGGATGCCGATGTGTGGATAGATTATGCTGATGTGTGGTCAGATCTCTACTGGCTCACTCACTATGGATGCCGACGTGTGGTCAGAGTATGCCGATGTGTGGTCAGATCTCTACTGGCACACTCACTATGGATGCCGATGTGTGGTCAGAGTATGCCGATGTGTGGTCAGATCTCTACTGGCACACTCACTATGGATGCCGACGTGTGGTCAGAGTATGCCGATATGTGGTCAGATCTCTACTGGCACACTCACTATGGATGCCGATGTGTGGTCAGATCTCTACTGGCACACTCACTATGGATGCCAATGTGTGGCCAGAGTATGCAGATGTGTGGTCAGATCCCTACTGGCACACTCACTATGGATGCCGATGTGTGGTCAGCGTATGCCGATGTGTGGTCGGATCTCTACTGGCACACTCACTATGGATGCCAATGTGTGGCCAGAGTATGCAGATGTGTGGTCAGATCCCTACTGGCTCACTCACTGTGGATGCCGATGTGTGGTCAGATCTCTACTGGCACACTCACTATGGATGCCGATGTGTGGTCAGCGTATGCCGATGTGTGGTCAGATCTCTACTGGCACACTCACTATGGATGCCAATGTGTGGCCAGAGTATGCAGATGTGTGGTCAGATCCCTACTGGCTCACTCACTATGGATGCCGGTGTGTGGACAGATTATGCCGATGTGTGGTCAGATCTCTACTGGCTCACTCACTGTGAATGCTAATGTGTGGTCAGATCTCTATTGGCTCACTCACTGTGGATGCCGATGTGTGGTCAGATCTCTACTGGCTCACTCACTGTGGATGCCGATGTGTGGTCAGATCTCTACTGGCTCACTCACTGTGGATGCCGATGTGTGGTCAGATCTCTACTGGCTCACTCACTGTGGATGCCGATGTGTGGTCAGATCTCTACTGGCTCACTCACTGCGGAACATTCTAAAGTGTTAGAAAAATGGTGACTGCAGCTGAGCTATGAAAACGCTTGAGTATAGAATCTGACTGGGAAGCTCAAGAACTGTAGTTTTTCCCTCTACCTGACTTCTACATTTGTGGCTAGAATGCTTGTTTTTTAGTCATTGATAGAGTCATAATTTTTTTGTTTTGGTCATTGATACAGACTATATTTCATTGATACTAGTCTATATTTACTTTGTAGAATTGTTATCACTTGAGGCAGCTACATAAAAGGCATTCCATGCAGACATATTGTAAAGTCTATATTTACTTTGTAGAATTGTTAACACTTGAGGCAGCTACATAAGAGGCATTCCATGCAGACATATTGTAAAGTCTATATTTACTTTGTAGAATTGTTAACACTTGAGGCAGCTACAATAAAAGGCATTCCATGCAGACTTATTGTAAAGTCTATATTTACTTTGTAGAATTGTTAACACTTAAGGCAGCTACATACGAGGCATTCCATGCAGACATATTGTAAAGTCTATATTTACTTTGTAGAATTGTTAACACTTGAGGCAGCTACAATAAAAGGCATTCCATGCAGACTTATTGTAAAGTCTATATTTACTTTGTAAAATTGTTAACACTTGAGGCAGCTACATACGAGGCATTCCATGCAGACTTATTGTAAAGTCTATATTTACTTTGTAGAATTGTTAACACTTGAGGCAGCTACAATAAAACGCATTCCATGCAGACTTATTGTAAAGTCTATGTTTACTTTGTAGAATTGTTAACACTTGAGGCAGCTACAATAAAAGGCATTCCATGCAGACTTATTGTAAAGTCTATATTTACTTTGTAGAATTGTTAACACTTGAGGCAGCTACAATAAAAGGCATTCCATGCAGACATATTGTAAAGTCTATATTTACTTTGTAGAATTGTTAACACTTGAGGCAGCTACAATAAAAGGCATTCCATGCAGACATATTGTAAAGTCTATATTTACTTTGTAGAATTGTTAACACTTGAGGCAGCTACAATAAAAGGCATTCCATGCAAACTTATTGTAAAGTCTATATTTACTTTGTAGAATTGTTAACACTTGAGGCAGCTACAATAAGAGGCATTCCATGCAGACATATTGTAAAGTCTATTTACTTTGTAGAATTGTTAACACTTGAGGCAGCTACATACGAGGCATTCCATGCAGACATATTGTAAAGTCTATATTTACTTTGTAGAATTGTTAACACTTGAGGCAGCTACAATAAAAGGCATTCCATGCAGACTTATTGTAAAGTCTATATTTACTTTGTAGAATTGTTAACACTTAAGGCAGCTACAATAAAAGGCATTCCATGCAGACATATTGTAAAGTCTATATTTACTTTGTAGAATTGTTAACACTTAAGGCAGCTACAATAAAAGGCATTCCATGCAGACTTATTGTAAAGTCTATATTTACTTTGTAGAATTGTTAACACTTGAGGCAGCTACATACGAGGCATTCCATGCAGACTTATTGTAAAGTCTATATTTACTTTGAAGAATTGTTAACACTTGAGGCAGCTACAATAAGAGGCATTCCATGCAGACATATTGTAAAGTCTATTTACTTTGTAGAATTGTTAACACTTGAGGCAGCTACATACTAGGAATTCCATGCAGACATATTGTAAAGTCTATATTTACTTTGTAGAATTGTTAACACTTGAGGCAGCTACATACGAGGCATTCCTTGCAGACTTATTGTAAAGTCGGGGTGTGTCAATGTGGTGACAGTTGTCATTTCTCTGCCCTCACTGCAACATTTCCTGGATTCACATAGGTTTGTCCAGCCACCCCTGTACCCACTCTAGGACTGAGAGGAAGTACTCTGTGTCTCTTACAATGATAGTATACTACTATTATTTTTCAAAATCTCTGGTCCCAAAACCAAGGTGTGTCTTATGCTTGAGGAAATATGGTAGTATTGTCACTTGTTCAGGGGGGGGGGGGGGGAGGGACACAGACCAGGTCGTAGAACAACATGTGGTTAGTGCCAACTTTCTGGCCAAGCCTGAAGCCCAAGAAACAACATGTGGTTAGTGCCAACTTTCTGGCCAAGCCTCAAGCCCAAGAAACAACATGTGGTTAGTGCCACCTTTCTGGCCAAGCCTGAAGCCCAAGAAATAACATGTGGTTAGTGCCAACTTTCTGGCCAAGCCTGAAGCCCAAGAAACAACATGTGGTTAGTGCCAACTTTCTGGCCAAGCCTGAAGCCCAAGAAACAACATGTGGTTAGTGCCAACTTTCTGGCCAAGCCTGAAGCCCAAGAAATAACATGTGGTTAGTGCCAACTTTCTGGCCAAGCCTGAAGCCCAAGAAATAACATGTGGTTAGTGCCAACTTTCTGGCCAAGCCTCAAGCCCAAGAAATAACATGTGGTTAGTGCCATCTTTCTGGCCAAGCCTGAAGCCCAAGAAACATGTGGTTAGTGCCAACTTTCTGGCCAAGCCTGAAGCCCAAGAAACAACATGTGGTTAGTGCCAACTTTCTGGCCAAGCCTGAAGCCCAAGAAATAACATGTGGTTAGTGCCAACTTTCTGGCTAAGCCTGAAGCCCAAGAAACAACATGTGGTTAGTGCCAACTTTCTGGCTAAGCCTGAAGCCCAAGAAATAACATGTGGTTAGTGCCAACTTTCTATCTAAGCCTGAAGCCCAAGAAATAACATGTGGTTAGTGCCAACTTTCTGGCCAAGCCTGAAGCCCAAGAAATAACATGTGGTTAGTGCCAACTTTCTGGCCAAGCCTGAAGCCCAAGAAATAACATGTGGTTAGTGCCAACTTTCTGGCCAAGCCTCAAGCTCAAGAAATAACATGTGGTTAGTGCCATCTTTCTGGCCAAGCCTGAAGCCCAAGAAACATGTGGTTAGTGCCAACTTTCTGGCCAAGCCTGAAGCCCAAGAAACAACATGTGGTTAGTGCCAACTTTCTGGCCAAGCCTGAAGCCCAAGAAATAACATGTGGTTAGTGCCAACTTTCTGGCTAAGCCTGAAGCCCAAGAAACAACATGTGGTTAGTGCCAACTTTCTGGCTAAGCCTGAAGCCCAAGAAATAACATGTGGTTAGTGCCAACTTTCTATCTAAGCCTGAAGCCCAAGAAATAACATGTGGCTAGTGCCAACTTTCTGGCTAAGCCTGAAGCCCAAGAAATAACATGTGGTTAGTGCCAATTTTCTGGCCAAGCCTGAAGCCCAAGAAACAACATGTGGTTAGTGCCACCTTTCTGGCCAAGCCTGAAGCCCAAGAAATAACATGTGGTTAGTGCCAACTTTCTGGCCAAGCCTCAAGCCCAAGAAATAACATGTGGTTAGTGCCAACTTTCTGGCCAAGCCTGAAGCCCAAGAAATAACATGTGGTTAGTGCCACCTTTCTGGCCAAGCCTGAAGCCCAAGAAATAACATGTGGTTAGTGCCAACTTTCTGGCCAAGCCTGAAGCCCAAGAAATAACATGATATTCCCAACCAATTCTGCCTACAGTTAAAGTATTATCAGTATTACTCACCATTTGATTTAGTTTGTGGAACAGGTTCCATTAAATGTTTGTGTAAGTGTTCATGGCAGAAGGGGATCTGGTCATGCCATTTCATATTGTGACCTAGAGAGTTGAGTCAGTTGGTTGAGGTTCCAACATCCTTGCCGATGGGTTGGCCCCTAATTGCTCTGTTGCTGTGCCTGTAGAAATCACACAAAATGTCTTTGACTGTCCCATCTGAAAACTAGTGAAAAACATTAGTTGCACCTAAATCTTGAAGCTTGCACACGCAAAATAACAGTGCATAAGGCAGCTTTCAGATGTGCCAACACTAATGATCCTACACCATATTTGAGCTCACTATTGGTGGAAACTGTCAGTAACGAAAGCATTGCACTTGCAAAAGTATGCGCCATTCTGAATTTGACGAGAAAAACATTCACCATAAAATCCATGGTACACTGTGTCACACTAAACACTATTCTCAGTAGCTGGGCAACAGAACCTTTGGACTCCCGGTCCAGAAATGGGGAATTTGATTAAGCAAAACCAAGCTGGAAACAAATAACTGTTCAGAGTGTCAGCAGAGAGCGGTTTTGACGGGAAGACCTAGAGTCTTAGTCGAGGTTTCGACATCACCGCAGTCAGGTTTCTCCATACATGCTCCGTTCCTCTTTCAGTGCAAATCAACTGAAATGTCCCTCACTGTTGCAGTTGAAAAACTGGTGATCAAACAATTAGTGCCGGAGCAATCCAGAAATATGCGCACACAGTAAATGTGTATTTCAGTTGCTGGGGGTGCCAAAGCCAATTATCGCCACCAGAAATGAAGTTTGCTGTTGATGGAAGTAGTCAGGCATGATAAGTTGGTTACAGTACTCTCACCTAGAGAGTGTGAAAGCCTAATATAGCACACCCTAATGGCACACTGCCATGGGACACCCCTTTACTTTCGAGGACCTGTATCTATGTTTCAGCACATTTGGTGCCATTGAAGACTTATTTGGCAAGACCATGTATGATTTCAGAATAGGCACAGCTTTATCGGGTTGATACCAGGGACTTCTTTGAAGATAAAAAGTAAATACACTAGCTTACATAATATAAAGTCCTACTACCTGACATATTGACAGTGTCTGTCATGAACTTAATTTACATCCTTATCAACTGAGTGTTTTATTGGTAGAGTGTGATCGGAGAGAGCATGTTCATATACTGACTGTTGTATCCCCAGCTATGCAGCATGTTGTGACTTCTTGCAACAGAACAATTTGTTGTCTATAATCCGGGCACATGAGGCACAGGATGCAGGGTAAGTTCTGTATGCAGTTTCTAGTCTTAATGATATTCTGTCAGTTTTCTTAGATAAAAGTTGATTCTCTAGCTAGGATGTCAGCTCTCTAGCTACAGGGCACATTCTCTAGCTAGGATGTCAGCTCTCTAGCTACAGTGCACATTCTCTAGCTAGGATGTCAGCTCTCTAGGGACAGGGCACATTCTCTAGCTAGGATGTCAGCTCTCTAGGGACAGGGCACATTCTCTAGCTAGGATGTCAGCTCTCTAGATACAGGGCACATTCTCTAGCTAGGATGTCAGCTCTCTAGGTACAGGGCTCATTCTCTAGCTAGGATGTCAGTTCTTCAGCTACAGTGCACATTCTCTAGCTAGGATGTCAGCTCTCTAGCTACAGTGCACATTCTCTAGCTAGGATGTCAGCTCTCTAGGTACAGGGCACACTCTCTAGCTAGGATGTCAGTTCTCCAGGTACAGGGCACATTCTCTAGCTAGGCTTTCAGCTCTCTGGTTGCAGTGCACATTCTCTAGCTAGGATGTCAGCTCTCTAGCTACAGTGCACATTCTCTAGCTATTATGCCAGTTCTCCAGCTACGGTGCACATTCTCTAGCTAGGATGTCAGCTCTCCGACTGCAGTGCACATTTTCTAGCTAGAATGCCAGGTGCGTTTTTATATATATATATATATATATATATATATATATATATATATATATATATATATATATATATATATATATATATATATATATATATATATATACACACAAGAGTTAAAGAACTGAGATAACTTTAGAAATTGTTCCCCGAGTGAGAGAGAGATCAAGTCAGATATTGCTCCCTAAGATGAACTTGAATCAAGTAAGCTGTTACACCCTGAGTGAGAGAGAACTTGAATCAAGAAAGCTGTCACACCCTGAGTGAGAGAGAACTTGAATCAAGTAAGCTGTTACACCCTGAGTGAGAGAGAACTTGGATCAAGTAAGCTGTTACACCCTGAGTGAGAGAGAACTTGGATCAAGAAAGCTGTTACACCCTGAGTGAGAGAGAACTTGAATCAAGTCATTGTTTCCTGAGTGAGAAAGAAGTTGGATAAGTCTGATATTATTCCCTGAGTAAGAGAGGACTCAGATCAGATCATTGTTCCCTGTGAGGGAGAACTCAAATTATGTCTGTTATTGTTTACTGAGAGAGAGAGAACCCAGATCAGATGATTTTTGTTTGAGTGAAAGAGAAGTCAGATCAAGTTGAGTGTTTGTTCTTGATTTAGTGAGAGTGCTGACATCACACTGATGTTCCCAGGAGCATGAGGGAACTGAATTCGAGCGTGATTGAATGCCCTGAAGTAAGAGCAGTGATGCAATCAACTCTGATGTGTTTTTTGTCTTATTGCAGGTATAGAATGTACAGGAAGAGTCAGACTACAGGTTTTCCATCATTGATTACAATTTTCTCAGCACCAAACTATCTCGATGTCTACAACAACAAAGGCAAGTCTCTTCTTGTAGGTTCCCCATTGTCTCTTCTGCAGATGAAACCTCTGTTCTCTCAGTGCGTCTGTGTTAATGCTTGGATTGTCAGTTCTTTCATAATAAGTCACCCCAGATGATGTCAGGAGAACTGTCCAATATTTTATAGGGTGGTAAGACCGGGTTTCCAACTTTGTGGTGCTTTTAACTACCCAAAAAAATCTAGAACTGGACCTAACCCCAACCCACCTACATCCCATGAGAGAGTGTAGCCTAGGTCCCACGACTGCATGCAGCGTATCTACCATCCCCTGAAATATTGGACTGTCTGTTTAGGGTGACTTATTACAACAGTACCGGATTGTCTTCCAATAACTGTGGTACAACCTTACAATGTGGTGATGATCACACTCAGCAGTATGCAAGGCTCTTGAAACAGGGCACAATAACAGTATTAGATACTGGATTAAAGAGACAACAGTCCATGGATTAGCAGTACAACATGGTTTATGGTGGAGACAATAGAACACAGCAAAAATCTGTATCAACAATATAGCTGAAGATACAGGCTATGAAACAGCTGAAGTCTGTATATGACAACACAGCTGAGGATAGAGACCATGGAACAATAGAAGTCTGTATAGACAACACCGCTGAGGATAGAGACCATGGAACAACAGAAATCTGTAAAGACAACACAGCTGAGGATAGAGACCATGAAACAACAGAAATCTGTAAAGACAACACAGCTGAGGATAGAGACCATGAAACAACAGAAATCTGTAAAGACAACACAGCTGAGGATAGAGACCATGAAACAACAGAAATCTGTAAAGACAACACAGCTGAGGATAGAGACCATGAAACAGCTGAATATAGACAACACAGCTGAGGATAGAGACCATGGAACAGCTGAAGTCTGTATAGACAACACAGCTGAGGATAGAGACCATGAAACAGCTGAATATAGACAACACAGCTGAGGATAGAGACCATGGAACAGCTGAATATAGACAACACAGCTGAGGATAGAGACCATGAAACAGCTGAAGTCTGTATAGACAACACAGCTGAGGATAGAGACCATGAAACAGCTGAATATAGACAACACAGCTGAGGATAGAGACCATGAAACAGCTGAATATAGACAACACAGCTGAGGATAGAGACCATGAAACAGCTGAATATAGACAACACAGCTGAGGAAAGAGACCATGAAACAGCTGAATATAGACAACACAGCTGAGGATAGAGACCATGGAACAGCTGAAGTCTGTATAGACAACACAGCTGAGGATAGAGACCATGAAACAGCTGAAGTCTGTATAGACAACACAGCTGAGGATAGAGACCATGAAACAGCTGAAGTCTGTATAGACAAAACAGCTGAGGATAGAGACTGGGATATAGCAAAAGTCTGTATAGACAGAACAGCTGAGGATAGAGACTGGGATATAGCAAAAGTCTGTATAGACAGAACAGCTGAGGATAGAGACTGGGATATAGCAAAAGTCTGTATATACAACACAGCTAAGGATAGAGACTGGGATATAGCAAAAGTCTGTATAGACAGAACAGCTGAGGATAGAGACTGGGATATAGCAAAAGTCTGTATAGACAGAACAGCTGAGGATAGAGACTGGGATATAGCAAAAGTCTGTATAGACAGAACAGCTGAGGATAGAGACTGGGATATAGCAAAAGTCTGTATATACAACACAGCTAAGGATAGAGACTGGGATATAGCAAAAGTCTGTATAGACAGAACAGCTGAGGATAGAGACTGGGATATAGCAAAAGTCTGTATAGACAGAACAGCTGAGGATAGAGACTGGGATATAGCAAAAGTCTGTATAGACAGAACAGCTGAGGATAGAGACTGGGATATAGCAAAAGTCTGTATAGACAGAACAGCTGAGGATAGAGACTGGGATATAGCAAAAGTCTGTATAGACAGAACAGCTGAGGATAGAGACTGGGATATAGCAAAAGTCTGTATAGACAGAACAGCTGAGGATAGAGACTGGGATATAGCAAAAGTCTGTATATACAACACAGCTAAGGATAGAGACTGGGATATAGCAAAAGTCTGTATAGACAGAACAGCTGAGGATAGAGACTGGGATATAGCAAAAGTCTGTATAGACAGAACAGCTGAGGATAGAGACTGGGATATAGCAAAAGTCTGTATAGACAGAACAGCTGAGGATAGAGACTGGGATATAGCAAAAGTCTGTATAGACAGAACAGCTGAGGATAGAGACTGGGATATAGCAAAAGTCTGTATAGACAGAACAGCTGAGGATAGAAACTGGGATATAGCAAAAGTCTGTATAGACAGAACAGCTGAGGATAGAGACTATGGGATATAACAGAAGTCCAAATAGACAACACAGCTGAGGATAGAGACGATAGAACAACAGAAATCTGTATATACAACACAGCTGAGGATAGAGACTATGGGATATAACAGAACTCCAAATAGACAACACAGCTGAGGATAGAGACTATGGGATATAACAGAAGTCCAAATAGACAACACAGCTGAGGATAAAGACTGTGGAACATAGCAGAAGTCTATATAGACAACACAGCTGAGGATAGAGACCATTGAACATAACAAAAGTCTGTGTAGACAACAAGCTGAGGATAGACTATAGAAGAGCAGAAGACTGGAGGTTTGTGTGACTTTAAGCTGAGTAATCTCTATTTTTCAAAAATGGCTTTGTCTGAATGCAAACATTTTCAAGCTTAGATAGCAGCAGCTAGGACCCCGTAAATACTCATCTGCATCATCATGTACCATGCTGATAAGAACATGTGGTCATATAAATCTATGTGGCTAAAGTTTTGTGTGTGTATTAGCAGTAGTGTGCATAAATTCTGCGTGAACGTGTCAGTGTGTTGTCAGACTTGAATGTGGAAGTACCACAGTCAGATGTGGGCTGTTTGGAGACTTTACTGGTCTTGCTTGTACCTTTATTCTGGAAGTGGAGTGGGGACTGGCTACTGTATGGCGTGTACCTGAGTTCTGGGGGAGACTATCTACTGTATGGCTTGTACCTGAATTCTGTGGGAGACTATCTACTGTATGGCGTGTACCTGAATTCTAGGGGAGACTATCTACTGTATGGCGTGTACCTGAATTCTGTGGGAGACTATCTACTGTATGGCTTGTACCTGAATTCTGTGGGAGACTATCTACTTTATGGCTTGTACCTGAATTCTGTGGGAGACTATCTACTGTATGGCTTGTACCTGAATCCTGGGGGGGAAACTGGTTACTGTGAGGCTTGTACCTGAGTTCTGGGAACTAGTTACTGTATGGCGTGTACCTGAGTTCTGGAGGGGAGACTAGTTACTTTATGGTGTTTACTTGAGTTCTGGGAACTAGTAAGTTGTATGGCGTGTACCTGAGTTTTGGGAACTATTTAGTTGTATGTTGTGTACCTGAGTTTTGGGAACTAGTTAGTTCTATGGCGTGTACCTGAGTTCTGGGAACTAATTAGTTGTATGGCGTGTACCTGAGTTCTGGAAACTAGTTAGTTGTATGGCGTGTACCTGAGTTATGGGAACTAGTTAGTTGTATGGCGTGTACCTGAGTTCTGGGAACTAATTAGTTGTAGGCATGTACCTGGGTTCTGGGAACTAATTAGTTGTATGGCTTGTACCTGAGTTCTGGGAACTAATTAGTTGTATGGCGTGTACCTGAGTTCTGGGAACTAATTAGTTGTATGGCTTGTACCTGAGTTCTGAGACAACATTGAAACTATTGTCTGCATGTCCCTACAGCTGCTATACTCAAGTATGAAAACAATGTGATGAACATCAGGCAATTCAACTGCTCACCTCATCCTTACTGGCTGCCAAATTTTATGGATGTTTTTACCTGGTCACTTCCTTTTGTTGGAGAGAAAGGTAAGACTTGAACATCACATATTGTGGTCAGTGTGTCAGTAGTCCTTTTTAGTCTGAGATGGTACTGTAGCAGATGTCTGAGGGAGCACAAAGCAGTTGCCAACAACCATGAGACTCAACCCATGGGGAGTGGGGATTTCTCTGTCATGCTCTGAATCAGATATTTAAACGGGCATTTGCAGGATCTGCTTTGTTGCAGTAGGCTTTATTCTGACAGCTCTTCACAAAGTCACTGTTTGCCAGCCAAGAGTACCACAAAGCACAAGATCCTACAACTTCAGCGACAACTATCATTGATCTCTAAAACACCTGCGCTTGCAAATGGCATAACATAGTTTGTAATGACAACATTTGAAGATCAAAACAAATACCATAACCCAGTGTTTTCCAAACTTTTCTTAGCCACAGCGCACAGTTTGGGAATCACTGCCTCATTGCCACTGAAGCCACGTATAGGAAGTCCAAGAACAACGCTGTGTTGTTATTTATTTTGACTTGACATGGACAGTCTGACATTTCCTTAAGAGTCTAGAGTAAATTTATTTGAATGTGGAAATTTTATACAGTAAATTTCATATGAATGTGGAATTTTGATAGAGTACAGTACATTTATATGAATGTGGAAATTTGATAGAGTACAGTAAATTTAAATGAATGTGAAAATTTGATAAGAGTACAGTAAATTTAAATGAATGTGGAAATTTGATAGAGTAAATTTATATGAATTTGGAAATTTGATAGAGTACAGTAAATTTGTATGAATATGGAAAATTGATATAGTACAGTAAATTTATATGAATGTCTATATTATTAGAGCAGTTTACGTGTAAAGAAAAGAACAAATAAATCTATACTTCGAGAACTGAATATTGAAAAAGGTTGGCTGTTAAAGACAACAAAACACAGAAAATTGAAATATTTTAGTCACTTGAAAGTTTAGAGAGAAAAATAGTGGAGGTATATATATCCCCGGGAAGAGAGGAAGGCCAAAGGGAAGATGGGTGCAGGATGTGGCACATGATCTGAAGATGGGTGTATTAAATGTGGGACATCTTGCTTGTGATTGAGAAGTTTTCCGGAAGGTTGTTATGGAAGCAAGGTTCAGTAAGGAACTGAGTGTAAATGTGGATATTTGATGAAGAACAATAAGTTGACATGAATAGAGATATTTGATGGAAGTACAATAAGTTGAAATGAATAGAGATATTTAATAAAAGTACAATAAGTTGACATGAATAGAGATATTTGATGGAAGTTCAATAAGTTGACATGAATAGAGATATTTGATGGAAGTTCAATAAGTTGACATGAATAGAGATATTTGATGAAAATACAATAAGTTGACATGGATAGAGATATTTGATGGGGGTACAATAAGTTGACATGGATAGAGATATTTGATGGGGGTACAATAAGTTGACATGGATAGAGATATTTGATGGAAGTACAATAAGTTGACATGAATAGAGATATTTGATGGAAGTACAATAAGTTGACATGAATAGAGATATTTGATGGAAGTACAATAAGTTGACATGAATAGAGATATTTGATGGGAGTACAATAAGTTGACATGAATAGAGATATTTGATAGGGGTACAATAAGTTGACATGAATGTGGATATTTAATGGAGTACAGTAAGTTGACATGAATATGGATATTTTCTCGAGTACAATGAGTTTATGTAGAGGTTTGATGGACATTTTATAAAGTACAGTAAGTTGACATGAATATTTGGTGGAGTACAATAAGTTGATGTAGAGGTTTGATGGATATTTTATAAAGTACAATAAGTTGACATGAATATTTGGTGGAGTACAATAAGTTGATGTAGAGGTTTGATGGATATTTTATAAAGTACAATAAGTTAACATGAATATTTTGTGAAGTACAATAAGTTGATGTAGAGGTTTGATGGATATTTTATAAGGTACAATAAGTTGAAATGAATATTGTGTGGAGTACAATAAGTTGATGTAGAGGTTTGATGGATATTTGATAAAGTACAATAAGTTGACATGAATATTTGGTGGAGTAGAATAAGTTGATGTAGAGGTTTGAGAGACTAGTCACTGGTTATCCATGTTAATGTTGATCTCTCATCTGGCAGTGACAGAGATGCTGGTGAATATACTCAACATTTGTTCTGATGACGAGCTGGTCTCTGAAGGTGATGCAGACTCCATGGAAGGTAAACCATTGTGCACTTGGCCTGATGTACATCTGCTACAACTGTTGATGCATCCTCTTGTGTCTGCACTACTATACTCTGTGGCACAATGTCAGATATTGTCTCAGTATCTACTGATGCTTCCGTTTTTGATATTTTTTTTCTAATTCCCAGGGTTTGGTTTCTAGGTTTTGTTGACCTTAGCTTGACTTGTTGCTTCTTGAGTGTGGGTATCTATGCACATCTGTTAGTTACACATGCTTGACCATATATTTCTTACCCCCTTTCTGTGCAGAAGCTTTGGTCTTCAACTGCTGTGCACATACCAAGCATTTATCTGTGCCTGAAAGTTTGTTGTAGGCTTTTCTGTAATTGTGTTCTCTAATGAAACAGTGGTATCAGTAGCTATGGAACTAGAACTGACATCTGGAACCCGTAAGATAACCACAGAGTTACTAAAACAGCCTCGAGGGTCTGGATATCACCTTTGTGAGAGTAGAAGAACAAGGAGTAAGGTCCCTGAGAATGTTACCCATCGGTAGTTATAAGCACAAACCCATTGAATTTGCCAGGCCGGCATGTATGGGATGATAGTATAGGTTCAGTCTGCATGTGAGTTAGGGAGTTTGTTGAACCTACACAGATGACAGGATAATTGTTGAATCTATACAGATGACAGGGTATTTATTAAACTTGTACAGATGTCAAAATAATTGTTGAATCTATACAGATGACAGGGTATTTATTGTATCTACACAGCTAACAGGGTTTGTTGTTAAGTTTATGCAGATGACAGTTGAATGCTAGGGTGTTCGTTGGGCCTAGTTTTGTGACAGCTTGTAGGCTGATCATCAGACTTTCATGTCAGTGAAGTTCCTAGTCAGTTATATTCTTAGCCTGCAATTTAAAATAATAGTGAAAACATCTAATAGACCAGTGCCAATAGTGAAGGTGATGGAGTAGATAGGCTTGCATTGAATCTAGGCGTGTGGTTAACCTGTAGACACAGTGATGTTTGCATGTCTCCCCTTCATCTTGGAGCAACTGGTCATATATTCTGACATCTGAATCATTCCCCGGGTATGAAGGGTCTGGTTGACCATCAGATCTATTGTAAGCGTTGTTTGTGCTTCTTCTGTTCGAGCCGAGTTGACGGCCGGCTGCTGTATATGTCCTCACTCCTCTGCCAGCTGTCACCTTGCTGTGCACTGGCTCATCACTTATTGACACTCATCTTATGTTAAATGTATGCTCACTGACAGTCACCTCACTGTTACGTGTTTGTATAATTGTTCTTTATGTGTATGCATTTTATTTATTATTCTCTACTTTTTATTCAAAGTTTTTACACATGAACTTTCATTGCTTAATTCTTCATTACTTTTTACTGGTGTCTATTTGAAGGTAGTCTTATTTGACACACTGTTGAAACTGGCTGGCATGTTTGCCTGCTTGTTGAGCTTTGAGGTCAATCCAGACTTAAATAGTCATTGTATGGAAAGTGAAGGCAGTGGATGTGATGTGATAGTTACCACAAATCAACCATCTACAAAATAAAGGGTTAACGTCATTTACCCACTAAGTCCGGTGACATAGAAATGACACCGCTACCATGTTCAGTTGTTCCACAGTGTCTGCTTACCCATACCAGAGCCATTGTTCAGTTGTACCACAGTGACTGCTTACCCATACCAGAGCCATTGAACCATGTTCAGTTGTACCACAGTGTCTGCTTACCCATACCAGAGCCATTGTTCAGTTGTACCACAGTGTCTGCTTACCCATACCAGAGCCATTGTTCAGTTGTACCACAGTGACTGCTTACCCATACCAGAGCCATTGAACATTGTTCAGTTTGTACCCACAGTTCAGTTGTTACCACAGTCTGCTTACCCATACCAGAGCCAGAGCCGTGAAAGTACAGGCATGTAGAGTTGTACCATTTAGAAAAAATGTTCAGTTGTTCCACAGTGTCTGCTTACCCATACCAGAGCCATTGAACCATGTTCAGTTGTTCCACAGTGTCTGCTTACCCATACCAGAGCCATTGAACCATGTTCAGTTGTTCCACAGTGTCTGCTTACCCATACCAGAGCCATTGAACCATGTTCAGTTGTACCACAGTGTCTGCTTACCCATACCAGAGCCATTGAACCATGTTCAGTTGTACCACAGTGACTGCTTACCCATACCAGAGCCATTGAACCATGTTCAGTTGTACCAAAGTGTCTGCTTACCCATACCAGAGCCATTGAACCATAAGTTTTCCAGTGATCTATTGAACCACTGATAAGTGTCTCCTGTTTGTTACCCATACCAGAGCCATTGAACCATGTTCAGTTTTGTACTATTGTCCACATAAGTGTCTCCTGGTGATCTATTGTCCACTGATAAGTTTGTCTTTATCTATGTCCAGAGCCATTGAATTGTCCCATGTTCAGTTGTGATCTACCAAAGTGTCTGCTTACCCATACCAGAGCCATTGAACCATGTTCAGTTGTACCAAAGTGTCTGCTTACCCATAACCAGAGCCATTGAACCATGTTCAGTTGTACCAAAGTGTGGTGATCTATTACCCATAAGTTTGTCTCCAGTTTGTGGTGATCTAGCCATTGAACCATGTTCCAGTTTTGTGACCAACTGATAAGTCTGCTTGACTATTGTCCACTGATAAGTTTACTTGTCTCCTAAGTTTGTGGTGATCTCCACTGATAAGTTTACTTGTCCACCTGATAAGTTTGTCTCCTAAGTTTGTGATCTATTGTCCACTGATAAGTTTACTTGTCTCCTAAGTTTGTGGTTATGTAGTTTGTCCACTGATAAGTTTACTTGTTCCTAAGTTTGTGGTGACCTTGACTCCCTGATTGACTTGTCTCCTAAGTTTGTGGTGATCTATTGTCCACTGATAAGTTTACTTGTCTCCTAAGTTTGTGGTGATCTATTGTCCACTGATAAGTTTGTCTCCTAAGTTTGTGGTGATTCTTACGGATATGTTTTGTCTCCTAATCTATTGTCCACTGATAAGTTTACTTGTCTCCTAAGTTTGTGGTGATCTATTGTAACTGATAAGTTTGTCTCCTAAGTTTGTGGTGATCTATTGTCCACTGATAAGTTTACCCTAAATTTGTGGTGATTATTGTCCACTGAAAAGTCTCCTAAAGATACTTGTCTCCTAAGTTTCCTATTGTCCATGATAAGTTTACTTGTTATAAGTTTGTGGTGATCTATTGTCCACTGATAAGTTTGTCTCCTAAGTTTGTGGTGACCTATTGTCCACTGATAAGTTTACTTGTCTCCTAAGTTTGTGGTGACCTATTGTCCACTGATAAGTTTACTTGTCTCCTAAGTTTGTGGTGATCTATTGTCCACAGTTTTGTCTGATAAGTTTGTGGTGATCTATTTACTGATAAGTTTGTCTCCTAAGTTTGTGGTGATCTATTGTCCACTGATAAGTTTACTTGTCTCCTAAGTTTGTGGTGATCTATTGTCCACTGATAAGTTTACTTGTCTCCTAAGTTTGTGGTGATCTATTGTCCACTGATAAGTTTACTTGTCTCCTAAGTTTGTGGTGATCTATTGTCCACTGATAAGTTTACTTGTCTCCTAAGTGATCTATTTGTGTAAATCTATTGTCCACTGATAAGTTTACTTTGATCTGTTTACTTGTCTCCTAAGTTTGTGGTAGTTTACTTGTCTCCTAAGTTTGTGGTGACCTATTGTACACTGGTAAGTTTACTTGTCTCCTAAGTTTGTGGTGATCTATTGTCCACTGATAAGTTTACTTGTCTCCTAAGTTTGTGGTGATCTATTGTCCACTGATAAGTTTACTTGTCTCCTAAGTTTGTGGTGATCTATTGTCCACTGATAAGTTTACTTGTCTCCTAAGTTTGTGGTGACCTATTGTCCACTGATAAGTTTGTCTCCTAAGTTTGTGGTGTTCTATTGTCCACTGAAAAGTTTACTTGTCTCCTAAGTTTGTGGTGATCTATTGTCCACTGGACGGCCATTCTGTAAAATCAAACAGCTTTTTTTCCTGTAACAGTTTTCCACTCAGTATTTGCCTAAACGTTACAACCATTTGTTTTTCAAATATAAGTTTTCCAACAGTTGTATATATCATTTTATGTTTCTAGTCATGTTAGTATGTGTTTGTCTTTCATTAAACTACAATTAAAAAATAAAAAAAATTTTTTTTTTTTTTTTGGTATTTTTTTTTTTAGTAGCAATTTTAGAAGATTGACACATAAACATGTGAGATTTTTTTAGTGTCAATTTGTGAACTTTCAGGATTTCTAGAGTATTCATTCTTGAACATGCAGAATATTTAGAGCCTTTATTTGTGACATTTTGGGTGATTTTTAATGAAGCCTGTAGCCTAGTCCTCATCATCTTCTTTTGGTTTGTTCATGAAAAGGTGGTAGGCGGGTTGTGGTTTACAGCTAGGCTGGAGTATCTTTGCCATTCAGCCTAACCCATCCAGTTTCAGCAAACCTATGATTAGTCACCATTGACAACATGCTGTTGAGGGGTAGCGGATCTATTCCCCCCCCCCCCCCATCCCCAGCTAGACCCCAAAACCCACACAGGGAGCCTAGTCCATGTGTTTTTGTAGCATTTCAGAGTAGCTTTCCCTAGAATTGATCCCAAACCACTTTTGGAGCAGCAGATTTGTGTCTCTTATTCTGGTCCATGTCTGTCACGCTGCCCAGCACAGGAGACTGACTGTCAGTGGCTGTACAATCACTGGCTTTCAGTCATTGAGGCCACAAGTGCTGCAGCATGGATACACCAAACAGTGATTTCAGGCTTGGTTGTACTTGTGTACGTGAACATCCCAGGGTGTGAGTGGTCAGTAACCAAATCTGCCGTCTATTGTCTGAGTGATTTTTGTGTTGTTGGTTGTTGACCACTGTTAGACATTGTGAACACAGGAATACATTCAGTAGTGAATATTTACACTCACAGTAGTAGTCTTATTTATTTTGTAATTTTCTTCAGGATGTTAGAATGTACTCATACAAATGTATTTCTGTTTGTAAGAAAACTAACAGTTGTTAAATGTATACCACACCAGTGTGTGTGACTGTCTTCTGTGTGGGCATTTGTTGGTGGTCAGGGCAGGGGCAGAACCAGCACTCTGTAGTTCTTTCATGTGCATATATTTGACACAAGTAGAGATGCATGACACTTGAGCATTTTGTTGCTTTGCGTATTCTGTCAACACTCATCCATGTCAATGGGGGAGCATTTGTTCATTCATGCAGGGCACATTTATCAACAATGGTTTACTGTCTCTTTATGTCACATGTAATTATGCCCTTATGGTTTCACAGCACTTCCGTGCCAGAAAACATTCTTGTATCCTGGTTTCTGAATCAAGCCACACATGGTAAATGTTAACTGTGGGACTGCATTCAGTATTATATATATACATGGTAAACATGAAATGTGGCTCTAGGTGACATTTATGGTCAACATTAACTGTTATTATCAGAAGCATTCAATGTAAACATTAACTCTGACTGTAGATCAAGTCACATTCATGGTAAAAAGTAACTGGCTGAAGATCAAATACCATACATAGTAAACATTAATTGTGGCTCAAAGTGACATACATGGTAAAGATTAACTGTGGTTAAAACTAATATTCCTTGTAAACATTAACTAGCGCTGGATCAAGTAACATTCATGGTAAACATTAACTAGTTCTGGATCAACATACATGGTGTATGTTAACTTTGGCTCTAGATCATGTAACATACATGGTGTATGTTAACTTTGGCTCTTTATCATGTAACATACATGGTGTATGTTAACTTTGGCTCTAGATCATGTAACATACATGGTGTATGTTAACTTAGGCTCTTTATCATGTAACATACATGGTGTATGTTAACTTTGGCTCTTTATCATGTAACATACATGGTGTATGTTAACTTTGGCTCTTTATCATGTAACATACATGGTGTATGTTAACTTTGGCTCTAGATCATGTAACATACATGGTGTATGTTAACTTAGGCTCTTTATCATGTAACATACATAGTGTATGTTAACTTTAGCTCTAGATCATGTAACATACACAGTGTTTGTTAATTTTGGCTCTAAATTAAGTAACATGGATAGTAAACATTAACTAAGGGACTGAACAAGAAATAAAAATAACATTGTGTTATCATTGTTTATATATATATATATATATATATATATATATATATATATATATATATATATATATATATATATATATATATATATATATCTGCATCCATTAACTGGACTTTTGTGAATATAGCACAGCAGTAGGGACAGAAACTGTTTTGTGAAATTGTTTATTGACGTAAGCCATAAATAAGGTCCATGCCAAGTTGGCCTGTGTGCATTGAAGAGAAGACAGGCAACATACAAGATTTGTTTTCTGTGCGTCAGTCTTTCACTGATACACCTATTGTTTTGTTTTTTTGTATTGCTTCCAAAGGTGACGGTGCAAACAAGAGTAAAACTCAGGCAAATTTTGATCTTAGTAAGCAAAATTTGTTGGTGCACGCCTCTTGTGACTGTACCAGCTCAAACCTGATACTTAATACTCAAAGTAACTGCCCAGATTTTTGTGTTAGCTCTTGCTTCTGTTGATGCCGGTGTCATGTGGTTAGCCTTGCTGGCCAGCATCAAGAGGAGCTGTGCTCAAACATGCCTGGCTGGAGCTCACTTGTGATGTCCTGGTGTGGCTAGCTGGGTGTTCTCCTGCCTGACACCTGTGCTTGTGTAGTTTGTGTAGTCCACACAGTGCTACTAATTTCTGCATTTACGTTTATCTTGCTGTTGTTTTGTGCTGTTTTTTTTTTTTAACTTTTTCTTTGTAGACATCTCTGTCAGCAGCTTAACAGTTTGATTGATTAATGCATAACGAAGCATTAGTGCCATGAGTTTGTGCTTGTTCTAACATGTGCCCTAGCCTGTGTAGATGTCATGTCCGACAGTATTTTAGCCCAGATTTGTCACGTGACTCAAGCATGTTCTCCAGCTCACCAGACTAAATAGAGTAGTTGTTTGTTGGCTGCTTCTGATACGGGCTGAAATGTTACAGACAGATCTGCTCTATGGATGTCATATCAGGCTTGTGATTAACTCCTCATCAGATTGGCACATCTTCAAACTTCAAAGCATTTGTTGTAATCATAGAGGGGAATATGTCAGCTCTCTGTTGCGATTGGTTAATTCTGCCTCAGTTCATTTCTAAAAAGTAATAGGATACTATTAACTGATACACTGATTGAAAGACACACAGTAGCTGGTGCTGTAGGTGGATCCCAGAAACTGTTATCACCTGACAAGTTATCTGGGATATTGGAACAACACATTGTGGATTTTGTTTAGCTAAACAAAACATGGGAAAGCAGAGGTGGAAGAAAAACAGCAAATAGACAACAGGTTAAGGTTTTCGGTTTAGATGACGGATTATTATCATGGCACAATGGGCAACCAAATAGTGCTCCTTTCTACTTCTGACTCAAGCAAAATAGACAACAGTCCTCTTCTTCACAGACTCCGGCTGAAAGTTCTTTTTGTTAGTCCATTTCTGGTCTTTGATCATGTTCCAAAACTTTAGTTTGAAGTTCACATCCGTGTCACAGATCTGGCTTATTTGTATGTAGACTGTTGGTTCCTCACTTCTCAGGCAGATACACTCTGACTTCAAAGTAAACAACCCTAATTATCAACCTTTTTGGACATGCTTGTTAGGGGGCGGTGAGTCGGCCTCTTCCCCCATGGGGCCTCTGGAACCCACACAGGAAAGACAACGGTCTGATAGCCATTTAGCCTCAAATTTCTGTTAATGTCTAGGCTTTTGAGGCATATCTACCATCTGAATCATTTGCTTGTATACTAACAGACAGCATATACTCAGAGATATTGAATCATTGCTACTGATTAAACTGGCAGCTTTCCTGTTAAATAAATGTTTGTTGTTGGTTGAGACTTCCCTTGCCCGGGGAAGGTTTCTCTTGCCCTGGGAAGTCCAGCATTGATGTCATGTAGGTTCTTTTGCTCCGGGAAGTCCAGCATTGATGTCATGTAGGTTTCTCTTGACCAAGGAGGTCCAGCATTGATGTCATGTAGGTTTCTCTTGCCCGAAGAAGTCCAGCATTGATGTCAAGTAGGTTTCTCTTGCTCAGGGAGGTCCTGCATTGATGTCATGCAGGTTTCTCTTGCCCAGGGAAATCCAGCATTGATGTAATGTAGGTTTCTCTTGCCCAGAGAGGTTCAGCATTGATGTAATGTAGGTTTCACTTGCCCAGGCAGGTCCAGCATTAATGTCAAGTAGGTTTCTCTTGCCCGGAGAAGTCCAGCATTGACGTCATGTAGGTTTCTCTTGCCCTGGGAAGTCCGGCGTTGATGTCATGTAGGTTTCTCTTGCCCTGGGAAGTCCGGCGTTGATGTCATGTAGGTTTCTGTGAGTGTCTCAGATGCTGGTTGTTTGTTTTGTCTTTGTGGTGGTCGGTGGTCATTGTTTTTCTCTGGGATTGCTGTCTATAGGATTAAAACCTTGAGGATGAGAATCTGACATTAGCCAATCCTAGCAAACTTGTTCAGCTGCATACCACAGTTAAATTCCGGCATCCCTACATTTGCCAGTTAACCTGCCATCCATTGTGAGGATGCGATGTTTGTTGTCTGTCTTTGTTGGGCTTGTTAGGTTACTGACAACATACACAGAGATAGATGACCTGTGGCACAACATACACAGAGATGGATGACCTGTGGGTCAACATACACAGAGATGGATGACCTGTGGGTCAACATACACAGAGATGGATGACCTGTGGCACAACATACACAGAGATAGATGACCTGTGACACAACATACACAGAGATGGATGACCTGTGGCACAACATACACAGAGATGGATGACCTGTGGCACAACATACACAGAGATGGATGACCTGTGGCACAACATACACAGAGATAGATGACCTGTGGGTCAACATACACAGAGATGGATGACCTGTGGCACAACATACACAGAGATGGATGACCTGTGGGTCAACATACACAGAGATGGATGACCTGTGGCACAATATACACAGAGATAGATGACCTGTGGCACAACATACACAGAGATGGATGACCTGTGGGTCAACATACACAGAGATGGATGACCTGTGGCACAACATACACAGAGATGGATGACCTGTGGCACAACATACACAGAGATGGATGACCTGTGGGTCAACATACACAGAGATGGATGACCTGTGGCGCAACATACATAGAGATAGATGACCTGTGGGTCAACATACACAGAGATGGATGACCTGTGGGTCAACATACACAGAGATGGATGACCTGTGGGTCAACATACACAGAGATGGATGACCTGTGGGTCAACATACACAGAGATGGATGACCTGTGGGTCAACATACACAGAGATGGATGACCTGTGGCACAACATACACAGAGATGGATGACCTGTGGGTCAACATACACAGAGATGGATGACCTGTGGGTCAACATACACAGAGATAGATGACCTGTGGCGCAACATACATAGAGATAGATGACCTGTGGGTCAACATACACAGAGATGGATGACCTGTGGCACAACATACACTGAGATAGATGACCTGTGGGTCAACATACACAGATGGATGACCTGTGGCACAACATACACAGAGATAGATGACCTGTGGCACAACATACACAGAGATGGATGACCTGTGGGTCAACATACACAGAGATAGATGACCTGTGGCACAACATCCACAGAGATAGATGACCTGTGGGTCAACATACACAGAGATGGATGACCTGTGGCACAACATACACAGAGATAGATGACCTGTGGGTCAACATACACAGATGGATGACCTGTGGCACAACATACACAGATGGATGACCTGTGGCACAACATACACAGAGATAGATGACCTGTGGCACAACATACACAGAGATGGATGACCTGTGGGTCAACATACACAGAGATAGATGACCTGTGGCACAACATCCACAGAGATAGATGACCTGGCACAACATACACAGAGATAGATGACCTGTGGGTCAACATACACAGAGATGGATGACCTGTGGCACAACATACACAGAGATAGATGACCTGTGGCACAACATACACAGAGATGGATGACCTGTGGGTCAACATACACAGATGGATGATCTGTTGCGCAACATACATAGAGATAGATGACCTGTGGCACAACATACACAGAGATGGATGACCTGTGGGTCAACATACACAGAGATAGATGACCTGTGGCACAACATACACAGAGATGGATGACCTGTGGCACAACATACACAGAGATGGATGACCTGTGGCACAACATACACAGAGATGGATGACCTGTGGGTCAACATACACAGAGATGGATTACCTGTGGGTCAACATACACAGAGATGGATGACCTGTGGCACAACATACACAGAGATAGATGACCTGTGGCACAACATACACAGAGATAGATGACCTGTGGGTCAACATACACAGAGATTGATGACCTGTGGCACAACATACACAGAGATGGATGACATGTGGCACAACATACACAGAGATAGATGACCTGTGGGTCAACATACACAGAGATGGATGACCTGTGGCACAACATACACAGAGATGGATGACCTGTGGGTCAACATACACAGAGATGGATGACCTGTGGCACAACATACACAGAGATAGATGATCTGTGGCACAACATACATAGAGATAGATGACCTGTGGGTCAACATACACAGAGATGGATGACCTGTGGCACAACATACACAGAGATAGATGACCTGTGGGTCAACATACACAGAGATGGATGACCTGTGGCACAACATACACAGAGATAGATGACCTGTGGCACAACATACACAGAGATGGATGACCTGTGGGTCAACATACACAGAGATAGATGACCTGTGGCACAACATCCACAGAGATAGATGACCTGGCACAACATACACAGAGATAGATGACCTGTGGGTCAACATACACAGAGATGGATGACCTGTGGCACAACATACACAGAAATGGATGACCTGTCGCACAACATACACAGAGATGGATGACCTGTCGCACAACATACACAGAGATGGATGACCTGTGGCACAACATACACAGAGATAGATGACCTGTGGGACAACATACACAGAGATGGATGACCTGTGGCACAACATACACAGAGATTGATGACCTGTGGGTCAACATACACAGAGATAGATGACCTGTGGGTCAACATACACAGAGATGGATGACCTGTGGGTCAACATACACAGAGATGGATGACCTGTGGCACAACATACACAGAGATGGATGACCTGTGACACAACATACACAGAGATGGATGACCTGTGACACAACATACACAGAGATGGTTGACCTGTGACACAACATACACAGAGATGGATGACCTGTGGCACAACATACACAGAGATGGATGACCTGTGGCACAACATACACAGAGATGGATGACCTGTGGCACAACATACACAGAGATGGATGACCTGTGACAAAACATACACAGAGTTTTATCTATTAGATGGAAAACCTGTGGCACAACATATGTGGCCACAGAGATGGATTGACCTGTGACAAAACATACACTGTGTTTTTCATCAGCTTAGTCTCATTAATGTAGCACAACAACTGTTTTCTACCCCCAAATGGTGGCTTTGAGTTAAAATCAGCATGTGGCCAGGATAGTCATGTGATACAGGTTTTGTTTTAGATTGATATTTGAAGCAGTTTTCTAAGCTCGATTTCCTAGGTTTGTGTTCTCATCAGCTTTGAAGCAGTTACATCAGCTCGATTTCCTAGGTTTGTGTTTTAGATTGATGGTTTGCAGCAATTCTGTAAGCTCGATTTGCAGTTTGTGTTTTAGAATTTTAGCAGTTCTGATCTGCTCGAAATGGTTTGCTTTTAGATTGATGTTTCGTATCTTCATTTCCTAGGTTTGTGTTTTAGATTGATGGTTTGAAGCAGTTCTGATCTGCTCGATTTCCTAGGTTTGTGTTTTAGATTGATGGTTTGAAGCAGTTCTGATCTGCTCGATTTCCTAGGTTTGTGTTTTAGATTGATCATTTGAAGCAGTTTTCTAAGCTCGATTTCCTAGGTTTGTGTTTTAGATTGATGGTTTGAAGCAGTTCCGTAAGCTCGATTTCCTAGGTTTGTGTTTTAGATTGATGGTTTGAAGCAATTCTGTAAGCTCGATTTCCTAGGTTTGTGTTTTAGATTGATGGTTTGAAGCTGTTCTGATCTGCTCGATTTCCTAGGTTTGTGTTTTAGATTGATGGTTTGAAGCAGTTCTGATCTGCTCGATTTCCTAGGTTTGTGTTTTAGATTGAAGATGTGATTTCCTAGGTTTGTGTTTTTGATGGTTTGAAGCAGTTCTGACACTGATTTCCTAGGTTTGTGTTTTAGATTGATGGTTTGAAGCAGTTCTGATCTGCTCGATTTCCTAGGTTTGTGTTTTAGATTGATGTGTGGTTTTGCATACACTGCACAGGGGAATGCTGAACCTGCCTAAAACTTTAACAATAAAAAGCAAACAATACCCTCTTATATAAGCAGAAGGAATTCGTTGTAAATTTGAAGTTACCCTGGTAAGTCACTTGGCTGTTTTGAACTTGTCAACATGGTATATCATGAGTGACCATTTCTATTTGGGTGAAATTTATTCAGTTGTTGTGTTTCATTATTTGCTGAGGTAACTAGTAATGCACCTGGTGAGATACAGTGAAATGCACCTGGTAAGAAACAGTGAAATGTGCCTGGTGAGATACAGTGAAATGCACCTGGTGAGATACAGTGAAATGTGTCTGGTGAGATACAGTGAAATGCACCTGGTGAGATACAGTGAAATGCACCTGGTAAGATACAGTGAAATGCACCTGGTGAGATACAGTGAAATGCAACTGGTGAGATACAGTGAAATGCACCTGGTGAGATACAGTGAAATGCACCTGGTGAGATACAGTGAAATGCACCTGGTGAGATACAGTGAAATGCACCCGGTGAGATACAGTGAAATGCACCCAGTGAGATACTGTGAAATGCACCCGGTGAGATACAGTGAAATGCACCTGGTGAGATACAGTGAAATGCACCTGGTGAGATACAGTGAAATGCACCTGGTGAGATACAGTGAAATGCACCTGGTGAGATACAGTGAAATGCACCTGGTGAGATACAGTGAAATGCAACTGGTGAGATACAGTGAAATGCGCCTGGTGAGATACAGTGAAATGCGCCTGGTGAGATACAGTGAAATGCGCCTGGTGAGATACAGTGAAATGCGCCTGGTGAGATACAGTGAAATGCACCTGGCAGTAAATTGTGCAGTGGTTGTTTGTTTCCACATTATTTAAGTATCAGTCTGTTCTCAGCACAGGTAGGGAAGTCAGATCAGATTGTAGCTGCTGGTAGTTGGATGTGCCGGCTTGTTGAGCGCTGTCTGGTGACTTTACTGAGTACCTCATATACACAAAGGTGGACGTGTGTACCAGCCATACTCACACACTGATGTATATGTACAAAGGGGCTGATGTGTGTTCCACATGTACCTTGAGATGGTGTATTAGCTATATTTACAAGCATGGGTGATTTGATGTGCAGTGTGTTTTAACTAGCATGATAACTAGCTCAGCTATTTATTGTGACAGCCAGTTCCCTGAACTGGAGTCGTCAGTTTATAATACTAGCTAGCCCTAGATACCTGTGTCAGGAACTTGTAAGTAAGCCTAGCTAAGCCCCCTGACACTTATGTCAGGAACTTGTAAGTAAGCCTAGCTAAGCCCCCTGACACTTATGTCAGGAACTTGAAAGACCAGCTAACCCCCTAACACTTGTGTCGAGAACTTGAAAGACCAGCTAACCCCCTAACACTTGTGTCGAGAACTTGAAAGCCTAACTAAGCCCCCTGGCACTCGAGTCAGCAGCATATAATCTGTAATCCTTATCAGCCCTGATACTGGAGACATGAACTGGTCAATGTTCCCAGCCCCTGACACTGAAGACATGAAATAGTCAATGTTCCCAGCCCCCTGACACTGGAGACATGAACTGGTCAATGTTTTCAGCCCCCTGACACTAGAGACATGAACTGGTCAATGTTCCCAGCCCCCTGACTCTAGAGACTGAACTGGTCAATGTTCCCAGCCCCTGACACTGGAAACATGAACTGGTCAATGTTCCCAGCCCCTGATACTGAAGACATGAAATAGTCAATGTTCCCAGCCCCCTGACACTAGAGACATGAACTGGTCAATGTTCCCAGCCCCTGACACTGAAGACATGAAATAGTCAATGTTCTCAGCCCCTGATACTGAAGACATGAAATAGTCAATGTTCCCAGCCCCCTGACACTAGAGACATGAACTGGTCAATGTTCCCAGCCCCTGACACTGAAGACATGAAATAGTCAATGTTCTCAGCCCCCTGACACTAGAGACATGAACTGGTCAATGTTCCCAGCCCCTGTCACTGAAGACATGAACTGGTCTATGTTCCCAGCCCCCTGACACTAGAGACTGAACTGGTCAATGTTCCCAGCCCCCTGACACTAGAGTTAACAGTTATGACTCATTTATGCCCTGGAGTGTTGAGTTAACACCAAGTTTTAGGGTTCAAATCCATACACTGTGGTGTTTACTGGTGTGGTTCGAGTATGTATAGGTTTGTTGCAAGTCAGTGCTGTCATTTCTAGCCAGATTGTTAGTCTGCTGTACTTATTTGTAGATGTCACTGTTGATGATTACATGTTTATTTGTTGTGTTTATTTGTGATATTTTATACTTGTCTTAGCATATCAAACAGAAGTTGTGTGGATAACAAGAGAACATCAAACAGCTGATGTAAATATAAAACATCTCAGTTTAAAGCAAGTTCAACACTTTATTACATACCTGGGGAGCATCTTGAAACATGATGGCAGAATAGGCAGAGCAATTGAACCAAGAAGCCAACAAATCATGTCTCAACTGACTGATTCCAATGTTGACACATCTGGCTATCCCAGTAGAGACAAAAAGACAAATGATAAATACAGTCTTCATACCAGCCTTGTGCAATCAGTGTCAGAAAAGACATTGACTAAATCAAGAACACACAAGAAAACTGCCCACCTGCAAAATGAGATGTTTGTAAAAGGCAATATTTATGAAAAAACTAGAAAAGGATCATGTGAGAAACAAAGTTACATAAACCTGTAATTAAATTTATTGAAAAACAAAGATTGAAATGGTTTGACTATTTAGTTATAATAAATGCATGGATGCATTCAGGTAAACACCTAGTGGTAGGGGATGACCAAAAAGAAGATGGATGGAAGGAGTCATTGATACCTTTGGATCTCCACAGTATACCAGGCAAGCAAATGTGCCCAGCTCGGATACAGATTATCTCTTTACCTGCAACGCCTAACAGAACAAAGCAGAATATTAACAAAAGAAAAATAAGACTAGCACAGTTGAGTGGTAAGAGCAGAACCTAGCCTTCTCAGATGCAGGCTAAAAAAACATGATGCTCTGTGTGCATGTAGAATCCATAGCAGTTGGAAATCCTAAAGAGTTAGGCTTCAGGGCCACTGCTGAGGCAAGATTGTTGAGAAAGATAACCTGGTCACACTATCTCCTATTGAATCTTTCTAGAAGAAGTCAGACTACCCACATTGAGATTTGACCCATTGGATTGAATATTTCTAGAGAAATCCCGTTTAGTTATGATATAAATGCTTGCTGGATTCACACTCGAAACTTGCCTGGGCGAATGGAGTTGGGGTTGCTTGTCTGCTACACATGGATCTTGTCTCAACTTATCCATGCAGGCTGATACTGGTCTCAGCTTATCCATACAAACTGCTGATAGTCTCAACTTATCCATAATGACTGCTGATAGTTTCAACTTATCCATAATGACTGCTGATAGTCTCAACTTATCCACACAGAATGCTGATAGTCTCAACTTATCCATACAGACTGCTGATAGTCTCAACTTTTCCATACAGACTGCTGATAGTCTCAACTTATCCATACAGACTGCTGATAGTCTCAACTTATCCATAATGACTGCTGATAGTCTCAACTTATCCATACAGACTGCTGATAGTCTCAACTTATCCATACAGACTGCTGATAGTCTCAATTAATCCATACATACTGACACTGGTCTCAACTAATCCATACAGACTGATTGAATAGTCTGAACATATGTTGACAGTCTGTACCAACAGTCTCAAGCTAACATATGTTGACAGTCTGTACCAACAGTCTCAAGCTAACATATGTTGACAGTCTGTACCAACAGTCTCAAGCTAACATATGTTGACAGTCTGTACCAACAGTCTCAAGCTAACATATGTTGACAGTCTGTACCAACAGTCTCAAGCTAACATATGTTGACAGTCTGTACCAACAGTCTCAAGCTAACATATGTTGACAGCCTGTACCAACAGTCTCAAGCTAACATATGTTGACAGTCTGTACCAACAGTCTCAACTTATCCATGCAAACTGCCAAGGTCGTTATCTGTGCAGACTATGCTAACATGCCTATTAATCGGTGCCTGTAGAGTTTAGACCAGCTGTTATCTTATTTATTGTTCAGTTTCTGAGTATTTGTTACTGGAATGTATGCAGACTTTATTTGTTGATAGCTGTTTTTAATTTGTGTTTGTTGTTAGTAGCCAAGAGAGAATTGTTAAGATGGTGGTAGTTTTCCCATCTTGTGGTCTGTAGACAGTCTCGATGTAATCAAGTTTTTTTTATGAAGCCGCACAAGACACAGTCTTGGCATAATCTTGGTTTCTTTTGAAACTACACTAGACAGAGACTTGATATAATCTTGGTTTCTTGTGAAACTACACTAGACATAGTCTTGATATAATCTAGGTTTCTTGTGGAACTACACTAGACATAGTCTTGATATAATCTAGGTTTCTTGTGAAACTACACTAGATATAGTCTTGATATAATCTAGGTTTCTTATGAAACTAGACAGTCTTGATATAATCTAGGTTTCTTGTGAAACTACACTAGACATTAGTCTTGATATAATCTAAGTTTCTTGTGAAACTGCACTAGACATAGTCTTGATATAATCTAGGTTTCTTGTGAAACTACACAAGACATAGTCTTGGTATACTCTAGGTTTCTTGTGAAACTACACTAGACATAGTCTTGATATAATCTAGGTTTCTTGGAAAACTACATTAGACAGTCTTGATATAATCTAGGTTTCTTGTGAAACTACACTAGACATAGTCTTGATATAATCTAGGTTTCTTGGAAAACTACATTAGACAGTCTTGATATAATCTAGGTTTCTTGTGAAACTACACTAGACAAAGTCTTGATATAATGTAGATTTCTTGTGAAACTACACTATAGTCTTGATATAATCTTGGTTTCTTGTGAAACTACACTAGACATAGTCTTGAAATAATCTTGGTTCCTTGTGAAACTACACTAGACAGTCTTGAAATAATCTTTGTTCCTTGTGAAACAACACTAGACATAGTTTTGATATAGATGTCTTGTGAAACTACACTAGACAAAGTCTTGATATAATCTTGATTTCTTGTGAAACTACACAAGACATAGTCTTGATATAATCTAGGTTTCTTGTGAAACTACACAAGACATAGTCTTGATATAATCTAGGTTTCTTGTGAAACTACACAAGACATAGTCTTGATATAATCTAGGTTTCTTGTGAAACTACACAAGACATAGTCATGATATAATCTAGGTTTCTTGTGAAACTACACAAGACATAGTCTTGATATAATCTAGGTTTCTTGTGAAACTACACTAGACAGTCTTGATATAATCTAGGTTTCTTGTGAAACTACACAAGACATAGTCTTGATATAATCTAGGTTTCTTGTGAAACTACACTAGACATAGTCTTGATATAATCTTGGTTTCTTGTGAAACTACACTAGACATAGTCTTGAAATAATCTTGGTTCCTTGTGAAACAACTCTAGACATAGTTTTGATATAGATGTCTTGTGAAACTACACTAGACAAAGTCTTGATATAATCTAGGTTTCTTGGGAAACTACACAAGATATAGTCTTGATATAATCTAGGTTTTTTGTGTAAAATTACACTAGACATACATAGTCTTGATAAAATCTTTGTTTCTTGTGAGACTACACTAGACATAGTTTTGATATTATTTGGTTTCTAATGAAACCACACTAAACAGTCTTGATATTATCTAGATTTCTTGTAAAACTACACTAGACGTAGTCTTGATGTAATCTTGATTTCTTTTGAAACCAAACCAGACATAGTTTTGATATAGATGTCTTGTGAAACTACACTAGACAAAGTCTTGATATAATGTAGATTTCTTGTGAAACTACACTATAGTCTTGATATAATCTAGGTTTCTTGTGAAACTACACTAGACATAGTTTTGATATTATCTAGTTTCATGTGAAACCACACTGTTTTGATATGAAACTACTATATTGTTAAATACAAGTCTTGCTGAACTAATTATCCTGCAAGATACAATTTGAATTCATTCCTACAACTGTAAGAATGAAACTGCAGTCTCAAGTATGCAGATTAAAACGTATGAGGCAGGGATGATCTGCACTCATGTACAATTAAAGTAAAGAACCAGAAGTTGTTTTTATAATTTAGAGATATTTTATAGACAGAATTTCTAGATGTAAGTATTTTATAGGTAACTTTGGATAATGAAATTAATCTAAAATGTTTTGTCAAATTAAAGGGAATAGCCCTCATCATATCTGCTATCATGTTGATTCATTGTTTTCTGCTTGTCCTCATTTCAGTTGCTGCCAGAAAGGAAGTTATTCGCAACAAAATCCGAGCAATTGGCAAGATGGCCAGAGTTTTCACTGTCTTGAGGTGATTGTTTTGTTCTTGTTTGTTTTATTTTATTTTTGTTTTCAGTTGATCCCTCCCCCTGTTTATCAATGAGTGCATGACAGACACACAGTTCAATTGGTCTGGTGTCAGTAATGTTGCAACATGTGGCACAATCTGGTTGTTGTATGAAGGCTGACTAGAGTGTTTGTATTAGCCACATGAGTTTATTGGTTTAGCTGTATACAGCGGATCAGCATGGCACGAGGTCAGTAACCCATCATTGCTCTGTTCTACTCAAGGCCTTAGTCCAGAGAATCTCAGCGCAGTGCTCAGACTCCCTACCACCAGCGAGGATCCTGAAATACATTGGGTAGATTTTTAACTCCAAATTTTGCCCAGGCAGTGCTGTTAGGCTACCTTTTTGTTTCCCCCCAACTGCCAGGGATGTTTATTTTGTATGTTTTTATGTGAGCAACAATACACACAAGTGTGAGGTCAGTGAACACTGAGGAAGGATGGGAAATCACATTTTTAAGAAATGGTTAAAGAAGATTTTGGTTACTGTATTTAAATTCTACTTGAATGAATGTCTGCATGAATTGGCATGTGGCATTTTAGGTGTGATGGTATGTGGCCTGTTAGCTAGACATAGGTGTTTATTATATAATTGTTTTCTAATGTTTGGAACCTTTTCTAGTGGACATAGTGGGGGTTTTTTTTAAAAATGATTATTGTCTAATTTAGAAACTTTTTCTGTTAACAGAGAAGAGAGTGAAAGTGTTCTGCAGTTGAAAGGCCTGACACCCAATGGTTTGCTGCCCCTGGGTGCTCTCTCTGGAGGAAAAGACACACTCAGCAGTGGTAAGTTGCCAGTCCCACTTTCATTTTACTTGAAGCTCTGTAGGAACCTGTGTCCTCTTGCGCACTTTTATTCTGCAGTGGAGCATAGGCTCTCAACCAACACAGACCAAATTTTCCAGTCCATTTCCATCACATGCAGCTGTCTTGTTAACCTCACGCTCTAGTTACATTCTCACTGCATGCTTTGTAGGTGTGTGGATCTGCCTTTATTTCTTTGGCTCTCTGTATTGTATTAGTATTAAAGGCTTTCTGTCCATCTCTGATGTTGGAAAAGTTGGATTTCAGTCTGGTTCATTGCCTGTGAGGTTTCCTATCATCTCCCATGTTTAGTATTAAAGCAGTCTGGTCCAGTATTGGAGAATTTAGATTATTTGTCTGGTCCATTTTTGGAGAAGGTGGTTTTCTGCCTGGTCCCTTGTTGGAGAAGGTGGTTATCTGCTTGGTCCCTTGTTGGAGAAGGTGGTTATCTGCCTGGACCATTGTTGGAGAAAGTGGTTATCTGTCTGGTCCCTTGTTGGAGAAGGTGGTTATCTGACTGGTCCCTTGTTGGAGAAGGTAGTTTTCTGACTGGTCCCTTGTTAGTGAGGTTTCCTATCATCCGCCATCTTGTTGCAAGCTTAACAAAAGGAAAACATCCCTGAAATCCACAGCTCATAGTGTCACACCAAGCACTTAACTCACTAGATGGGCGATGGAACCTTTGTAATCCTGGTTAAGAAATTGGGAATTTGCATCACCAAACCTATGATCAGAGACAAATAACATTTGGGAGCATCAATGGCTAGCCTGCTGATATTTCTTGTATAGATGATGTATACGACATATCTCTTGCTGTGTCGTCAGTATTTCATGTTTAGATCATGTAGACTGACATATCTTGTGTTGTGTCAGTATTTCATGTTTAGATCGTGTAGACTGACATATCTTGTGTTGTGTCAGTATTTTATGTTTAGATCGTGTAGACTGACATATCTTGTGCTGTGTCAGTATTTCATGTTTAGATCGTGTAGACTGACATATCTTGTGTTGTGTCAGTATTTCATGTTTAGATCGTGTAGACTGACATATCTTGTGTTGGGTCAGTATTTCATGTTTAGATCGTGTAGACTGACATATCTTGTGCTGTGTCAGTATTTCATGTTTAGATCGTGTAGACTGACATATCTTGTGTTGGGTCAGTATTTTACGTTTAGATCGTGTAGACTGACATATCTTGTGTTGTGTCAGTATTTCATGTTTAGATCGTGTAGACTGACATATCTTGTGTTGGGTCAGTATTTCATGTTTAGATCGTGTAGACTGACATATCTTGTGTTGGGTCAGTATTTCATGTTTAGATCGTGTAGACTGACATATCTTGTGTTGGGTCAGTATTTCATGTTTAGATCGTGTAGACCGACATATCTTGTGTTGGGTCAGTATTTCATGTTTAGATCGTGTAGATTGACATATCTTGTGCTGGGTCAGTATGTTTCATGACATATTTTGGGATCATGTAGACTGACATATCTTGTGCTGTGTCAGTATTTCATGTTTAGATCGTGTAGACTGACATATCTTGTGTTGGGTCAGTATTTTACGTTTAGATCGTGTAGACTGATATATCTTGTGTTGGGTCAGTATTTTACATTTAGATCGTGTAGACTGACATATCTTGTGTTGGGTCAGTATTTCATGTTTAGATCGTGTAGACTGACATATCTTGTGTTGGGTCAGTATTTCATGTTTAGATCGTGTAGACTGACATATTTTGTGTTGGGTCAGTATTTCATGTTTAGATCGTGTAGACCGACATATCTTGTGTTGGGTCAGTATTTCATGTTTATATCTTGTAGACTGACATATCTTGTGTTGGGTCAGTATTTCATGTTTAGATCGTGTAGACTGACATATCTTGTGCTGTGTTGGTATTTCCTGTTCAGATCTTTTCCGCTGTTTTATATCTTCTTGTAGTCTGTGAGTGTTGGACTCTTTTAGTTCCATCATCATCATCATCAGGTGTCTTACCAGTTGTCAAAGGTATTCCTGCATCTCAGTCTTTTGGTGTTTTGGATCAATTCCACTGATGTTATTCCTCCATCTCACTGTCTTAAGCCATCCACCATCATTTCTCTTGATCTACCTCTGCCCCTTCTACCAATGATCTTTCAGTCGTCATATTTTCCAGTGCTTCTATTTTCATCAGATGACGAACGGACTTTGTCTCCTTCTCATTGTTGTATATAATGTTCTACTTTCATTAGCCATTTCCAGGCAGTCATTGTTAGTTATTCTGACAGTCCAAGGTATTCGCAACATTCTTCTCAAGAACCACATCTCAGTTGCCTCTAAAATCTTCCTAATTTGTTTGCACACGGTTCAAGATTCACTGCCATAAAACAGAACTGGCTCAGTATAACATTGCAAAACTTGTTTTCTGACGTTTAATGAAAATGGTTTATTACATAAAAGACTTTTCATCTTGTGAAATGATGCCTTTGCCTGGCCAAGTTCTGCTCTTAATTTCTGTCACACATGGACCATCTGATTGTATGAATGTCCCTAAATACTTGAACTTATTGACTTGCTCAAGCACTTTCCCTTCTGTTGCTATGTCACATTTTGGCCTTATCTGTCATTCAAGGAAAGTCCCTTTTTTGCACTCTCGAGTAGAACAATTACTAATAGTTGTTGTAGGTCTTGTGGGTTTTAAGCTGTCAATACTGTCTCATCTGCATAATGAAGATTGTTTATATTATAATCTTCAACTAGTATTCCTGGTCTATCCTTGAGCTCCCTCATTATTATTTCAATAAAGAGAAAGAAGAGATCCAGTGACAAAACACATCCTTATCTCACTCTTTGCTTTATCTGTTCATAACTGCCTACTTTATTTTCCAATTTAATTGCTGCTTCTTGCTTCCATAAAAAAAATTTTTATTCTAAGATCTTTTCCATCAGTACTAATATCCTCCAACAACTTTATCCTTTTTCACTTTATCAAAAGCTTTGGTGTAATCTATAAAGCACAGATATGTGTATTTCTGTTTCTACATTGATCTTTCTACAAATGTTGCATTATTTGTACCTTTCCCTTCTACAAAACCAAACTGCTCTTCACTAATTTCCATTGTTATTTTCTTTCTTGTTTTTCTAATGATGATTCTGAGTAACAGTTTGGTGACATGGTTTATGAGGTTGATTGTACCAAATTCATCACATTCAATTGTCCCAGCTCTTTTAAGTAGGTAATGCTCTAAATACAGAGTTGAGTTCCATAGGGCAATTACATTCATCATATGTAAGCATGTGTTATGTTCCTTAGATCCCAGAGAGTTATTATAAAGATCATGTAGATTAGTTTATGTCTTGTTATAATTGTGTTGATATTTAATTTATGTAGGTTCGGTTTATTTATTGTGTCAGTATATCATGTATGGATCTTGCTAGCTAATTTGCAAATCTGTTTACAGCATTGAGTGGGTTTTCACCTAACCACAAAATCAGCGGCTTCGAGGAAGCCAAATGCCTGGACAAGTTGAACGAGAGGATGCCACCAAGGAAAGATGTTTTGAATTCAAGCAATAAGGAACACACCAAGTCTTAACTAGGATTCAGTAACCTGTTTGTGCCCCAGCGTGTGTCTGTCTGTGGCTTCAGAATGAGACTGGTCACTTTCTCCTCTTGAACGATGTGATACGTGTTTGATCGGTTGACTTTTCTCATCTTGAATGATGAGATATGTGTTTGATCGGTTGACTTTTCTCATCTTGAATGATGTGATATGTGTTTGATCCGTTCACTTCCCCAATGGTTGATGCTGGTTTTGTGAAACTAAAGACCTGTAATATTTATCTACAATTTCCTTGTGCTGTTTTTCCCTCCCCACGTGCATTATTTGAGCATAGCATTAAATCCTAGATCCTTGAAGTCAACATGCCCATATGTGTGGGTGTCTGTGTGTTCATATATATGTCAGAATCTGTCAACAGCTACATCATATATGCTGAAACAGTATGGATTGTGTCCTCAGGTCTTCTGACAACCTGGCTGGTTGATGTTTCACAACAACTTATCACATGTGTCTTATCAGTAGTGGGCAAATATGACAAACTTATTCTCACATAACATTGGGAGGGAAAGGGGGGGGGGGGCTGTTATTTCAGTTATGTCTATCCTCCATCCATAAACCCTTCTGGAAGTTTCCCACTTGAACCATCTGGGGAAAATCACATTTTATTCAGCCACTTCCCGCCCCTTTAGTGAACAAGTTCTAAATAAATATATATGGTGCTTGTAGTAAATATGGAGTGCCCTTAGCACTGGATCTCTCCCTGAATCAAACAAAGACATGGTCAGTACTGGCCAGGGAAGAAGTAGATCTCTTCCCCCCCCCCCCCCCCCCCCCTCCCCGGCTACTCCATGACAAGTGTTGTAGGTGCTGAAAAGATGTGAGTGGTATCAGGGATTGTTATTCTTCCTTTATCCTCCGATACGATGGCCATAAGTCATCCATTTAATTCATTGACTGTTAGTATGAAGGAGACTGATGAGGCTGGCATGTGCTCGGAAAGTTTGTGGGCAGAAGATGTTAGACACTAGAAAAGGGGCTTCCTGCAATGAGCTTTCTAGCTTGTCTCCATTGTCTTGCCGGGATGGTCCCCACTGCAAAAGAAAGAGCCCAGGAGGACACTTCCGAGAGTTAATTTTCATGACAGTTTTTGTGTGTTTTGAAAAGTAATTGCATTGTTTGCACAATTATTCTTGTCCTACTTATTGGCACACAATTGTTGTGTTCCTGATAAAATGAAGGAAGCATACCCGGTATAAGAGTGGGCTTGTTTATTTCATGTTGTTTCTGCTGGTCATTGCTTCATGGAAAGTGTCCCAATAGTGATGTTGGTTGTAGTTATCATGTAACCAGAGCTGAATTGTATTAAGTTGTATTTTATGACAGTTGTATGTATTTGTAGATACTTAGATGTAGTGACTGTTGGTCAGGCCAGAAATTAGTCACTGTTGTGTGTGTGCAGGAGAGAAGAGCTGATAGTTGACTAGATGTCTAGAATTTTTTTTCTGTGACTTTCTCAAAGAAGTTTTGAGGTGGATTGGTCATATTAGCTTCAATGTTAAGGAATACAATTGTGTAGGGTACATTGAGAATTGTGTGGGGTACATAAAGGATTGTGTGGGGTACATTGAGAATTGTGTGGGGTACATAAAGGATTGTATGGGGTACATAAAGGATTGTGTGGGGTACATTGAAAATTGTGTGGGGTACATTGAGAATTGTGTGGGGTACATAAAGGATTGTGTGGGGTACATTGAGAATTGTGTGGGCTACATAAAGGATTGTGTGGGGTACATAAAGGATTGTGTGGGGTACATTGAGAATTGTGTGGGGTACATAAAGGATTGTGTGGGGTACATTGAGAATTGTGTGGGCTACATAAAGGATTGTGTGGGGTACATTGAGAATTGTGTGGGCTACATAAAGGATTGTGTGGGGTACATTGAGAATTGTGTGGGCTACATAAAGGATTGTGTGGGGTACATTGAGAATTGTGTGGGCTACATAAAGGATTGTGTGGGCTACATAAAGGATTGTGTGGGGTACATTGAGAATTGTGTGGGCTACATAAAGGATTGTGTGGGGTACATAAAGGATTGTGTGGGGTACATAAAGGATTGTGTGGGGTACATAAAGGATTGTGTGGGGTACATAAAGGATTGTGTGGGGTACATAAAGGATTGTGTGGGCTACATAAAGGATTGTGTGGGGTACATTGAGAATTGTGTGGGCTACATAAAGGATTGTGTGGGGTACATAAAGGATTGTGTGGGCTACATAAAGGATTGTGTGGGGTACATAAAGGATTGTGTGGGGTACATTGAGAATTGTGTGGGCTACATAAAGGATTGTGTGGGGTGCATAAAGGATTGTGTGGGGTACATTGAGAATTGTGTGGGCTACATAAAGGATTGTGTGGGCTACATAAAGGATTGTGTGGGGTACATTGAGAATTGTGTGGGCTACATAAAGGATTGTGTGGGGTACATAAAGGATTGTGTGGGCTACATAAAGGATTGTGTGGGGTACATAAAGGATTGTGTGGGGTACATTGAGAATTGTGTGGGCTACATAAAGGATTGTGTGGGGTACATTGAGAATTGTGTGGGCTACATAAAGGATTGTGCAAGCTACACGTTTTGTTGGATAGAGACTACAAAACTGTTGTCAGAGAGATCTGGGAGGACATTGGTAAATTTTTACATAGGTGAGGTTAGAATTTAACAAACAAGATTGAACAACTCAACAGGTCACTTGTGCTGGACACTTAGGTGAACTAACTTCAACAGAGAAAGTTCAAAATGCTCAGAATGTACCAGGAAAAGGTATTGAGAATTATTGAACCAGTATGCTGCTGGCTGGTGACCAGGGTGTCTCAGTTGTCATCCATTTGTAGAAAGTCTCATGTAGTCTGGAAGTGATCAGTGCTGTCTGTTTCAGACAAGGCCTCTCAAGGAGGAGGAGAAGTTACTTCACATCTCAGCATTAGTTAGTTTGGCAGTAGATCTATCTGCATTCTTAAAGACACAAATACCAGTTGTGAATTAGAAATCTGTCGGACACAACTGTGGGGCTTTTATTGCGCACATCATTGTAAGGTGTTATAGACGTCGTCGTGAGGTCTCCTGACGATTTAGTGAGGTCTCATTACAGATGTCATTGTGAGGTCTCTTTACAGAAGCCATTGTGAGGTCTCATTACAGATGTCATTGTGAGGTCTCGTTACAGATGTCATTGTGAGGTCTCTTTACAGAAGTCATTGTGAGGTCTCGTTACAGATGTCATTGTGAGGTCTCGTTACAGATGTCATTGTGGGGACAAGTGTTTTTAGAACTTGACTTTTGCATGGGGGAGCTGGCATCCCTGTATCTGTCACGTGGAGATGAGGATTTCTGCTGTTTGAGAATCCATGGTTTATGTAACTTGTTATTTGATGTTCTACACGTATACTCTGATATCTGGAGAGCTGTAGCAGGTACTTGTGCCATCCTTGACCTGTGTTAGCTTGTGCTTCTACTGGTTGATGTAAACTCTGATATCTGGAGAGCTGTAGCAGGTACTTGTGCCATCCTTGACCTGTGTTAGCTTGTGCTTCTACTGGTGGATGTATACAACTTGATGCCAAGGCTTTGTGCCTGATAGTGGGCTGCTAAACCAACAGTACCTCATGTTACAAGGGTGGCCAATTGGGCACACAGACCTCATGTTACAAGGGTGGCCAATTGGGCACACAGACCTCATGTTACAAGGGTGGCCAATTGGACACACAGACGCATCCAATTCTTCCCTCGTCTTGTTCAACATGAAATAGTACTCACCTGAAACATTATATATGATTACATATTTTCATGCTCCCACCAAAAAACATTGTTTTAATTTCATTTGTAAGTTCATATGCTTTCAAATATTCTTGTCAAATGTAAACATGTAGCACAATCTAGGAGATAGTAGTTACCATGGTTACCTAAAATATCAATAAAACCAGAAGTGGGAAAATACTGAAGCCTGAAAATATCAAATCGTGCTGATTGAAGCCATTTAAGCTTCTTGGCGAACTAGAGCACGCATTTACTTACATGATGTGTGTACAAGAAGGAAACGCTGGAAATCATCAACAACAGAAAAAGTATGAAATAAATAATTGCATACATGGTGAGTGTGAGAAAAGGAAATAGTAGAAATGTTGAGCAGAACTAAAGAGTGGGAGAGGATCTGGGTGAAACAGTCTACAAGTTGTTGAATGATAGGCTTGCACTGGTGATGGTTTACAGCTGTGTTCTTGAATAGGCCAGACTTTGGTTGCTGTAGGCTTGGGTGAATGTCAGTGATGTAGCTCAGGCCAGACTCTGGTTGCTGTAGGCTTGGGTGAATGTCAGTGATGTAGCTCAGGCCAGACTCTAGTTGCTGTAGGCTTGGGTGAATGTCAGTGATGTAGCTCAGGCCAGACTAGTTGCTGTAGGCTTGGGTGAATGTCAGTGATGTAGCTCAGGCCAGACTCTAGTTGCTGTAGGCTTAGGTGAATGTCAGTGATGTAGCTCAGGCCAGACTCTGGTTGCTGTAGGCTTGGGTGAATGTCAGTGATGTAGCTGCCAGACTCTATGCTCAGCTTGGGTGAATGTCAGTGATGTAGCTCAGGCCAGACTCTGGTTGCTGTAGGCTTGGGTGAATGTCAGTGATGTAGCTCAGGCCAGACTCTGGTTGCTGTAGGCTTGGGTGAATGTCAGTGATGTAGCTCAGGCCAGACTCTAGTTGCTGTAGGCTTGGTTGAATGTCAGTGATGTAGCTCAGGCCAGACTCTGATTGCTGTAGGCTTGAGTGAATGTCAGTGATGTAGCTCAGGCCAGACTCTGATTGCTGTAGGCTTGGGTGAATGTCAGTGATGTAGCTCAGACCAGACTCTGGTTGCTGTAGGCTTGGTTGAATGTCAGTGATGTAGGTCAGGCCAGACTCTGGTTGCTGTAGGCTTGGTCGAATGTCAGTGATGTAGGTCAGGCCAGACTCTAGTTGCTGTAGGCTTGGGTGAATGTCAGTGATGTAGGTCAGGCCAGACTCTGATTGCTGTAGGCTTGGGTGAATGTCAGTGATGTAGCTAAGGCCAGACTCTGGTTGCTGTAGGCTTGGGTGAATGTCAGTGATGTAGCTCAGGCCAGACTCTGGTTGCTGTAGGCTTTGTTGAATGTCAGTGATGTAGCTCAGACCAGACTCTGATTGCTGTAGGCTTGGTTGAATGTCAGTGATGTAGCTCAGGCCAGACTCTGATTGCTGTAGGCTTGGGTGAATGTCAGTGATGTAGCTCAGGCCAGACTCTGGTTGCTGTAGGCTTGGGTGAATGCTGATTGCTGTAGGCTTGGGTGAATGTCAGTGATGTAGCTCAGGCCAGACTCTGATTGCTGTAGGCTTGGGTGAATGTCAGTGATGTAGGTCAGGCCAGACTCTGATTCCTGTAGGCTTGGGTGAATGTCAGTGATGTAGGTCAGGTCAGACTCTGATTGCTGTAGGCTTGGGTGAATGTCAGTGATGTAGGTCAGGCCAGACTCTGATTGCTGTAGGCTTGGTTGAATGTCAGTGATGTAGGTCAGGCCAGACTCTAGTTGCTGTAGGCTTGGGTGAATGTCAGTGATGTAGGTCAGGCCAGACTCTGATTGCTGTAGGCTTGGGTGAATGTCAGTGATGTAGCTCAGGCCAGACTCTGGTTGCTGTAGGTTTGGGTGAATGTTAGTGATGTAGTTCAGGCCAGACTCTGGTTGTAGGTCGTCTCTTGTACGCAGTTGAAATGCTGACTAGGAGGAGAGAAATGTTAGACACAGTGGCATGAGCGCAGTTTGCTTTGTTGCACAACTTGCCATTGACTTCAGGGGAGGAGTCCTGCATGTTGACCAGCAACATCTGACAGTTTGTGTGGTCTTCTAGTACCGGCACCAGGTCAAGCATCCCATCAAGTGCAATGTGAGTTTCAGAATGCCTTACATCTTGATCTCAGTACACTATTTTCCTTTGCCAGGTTGATTGGGGGAGGGGGGTAATTTTAATGCTGTGCCTTCTCCACAATGAAGGTCGCCTACAGTGTACCACTGTTGCCTTTGGAAAAAGTGTGTGGTGAGGCCCCAATCTCTTCCACTGTGCAACTCTTTTACTACTGACCAAAAACTATGGGAATTATTTTATGGTTTGTTTTGTTTTTAAGCGTCCACCACAGGAATGAAACCTTAGTACTGGAGGGTCACAAAATTGCTAACTTCATTGGCCAACCCCAGAGCTGCATCTGGTGGTGATATGTATAGACATATGAATTTATGTTGCTCTAATTGGTTATGCTGTTCTGCAGTCTGCCAAGTTTTTGCAGTATATCACTTGTGTAAGTCCAGTCTCGGCAAAGAGATTGCAGGTGGGGGTCATTGATTAGATGGGTACAGACAAGCCTGTCCCAGAATGAAACCCTTGAGTTTGTTACCTGTTTGATATCAAGGATGTCATCTTGCTGACAGGATTCAACCCTAGGTGCAGAGTCGGTAGCTGTAGTCATTGTTACTTGAAAACTATTTTAGAGAATGCTTGGGTCTGGTACCAGATTGGAGTTCACTGAAAGTAATTAGTTCAAGTGTGGGGAAGTAGAATGTCTTTTTCTAGAGGTTTGGTTCCAGATTGGAGTTCACTGAAAGTAATTAGTTCAAGTGTGGGGAAGTAGAATGTCTTTTTCTAGAGGTTTGGTTCCAGATAAAAGAAATAGTATTGATCTAACTGTTTAAATGGTGTTTACATGATAGTAAGTGAGATGGGAAGTTGATAGGTGATGTGGGAAATCGGTAGATGAACTGATAGGTGATGTGGGAAATGGGTAGATGAACTGAAAGGTGATGTGGGAAATGGATTGAAGAACTGATAGTTGGTGTGGGAAACGGGTTGATGAACTGATAGGTGAGATTGGAAATGGGTAGATGAACTGATAGGTAATGTGGGAAATGGGTTGATGAACTGATAGGTGAGATGGGAAGTTGGTTGATGAACTGATAGGTGATGTGGGAAATGGGTTGATGAACTGATAGATGAGATGGGAAATGGGTAGATGAACTGATAGGTGATGTGGGAAATGGGTAGATGAACTGATAGGTGATGTGGGAAATGGGTTGATGAACTGATAGGTGAGATGGAAAATGGGTCGATGAACTGATGGGTGAGATGGGAAATGGGTAGATGAACTGATAGGTGATGTAGGAAATGGGTTGATGAACTGATAGGTGAGATGGGAAATGGGTAGATTAACTGATAGGTGATGTGGGAAATGGGTTGATGAACTGATAGATGAGATGGGAAATGGGTAGATGAACTGATAGGTGATGTGGGAAATGGGTAGATGAACTGATAGGTGATGTGGGAAATGGGTTGATGAACTGATAGGTGAGATGGAAAATGGGTCGATGAACTGATAGGTGATGTAGGAAATGGGTTGATGAACTGATAGGTGAGATGGGAAGTTGGTTGATGAACTGATAGGTGATGTGGGAAATGGGTTGATGAACTGATAGGTGATATGGGAAGTGGATAAATAAACTGACTGATGAGAAATGAGTTAGTGAATTCATAGTTTGGAAATTGGCAGAAGGTGGGGGGGGGGGGGGGATTGGATTGATGAATTGATATGTAGAACGGTGAATTGGGTTGATAAGTAGGGATGTGAATTGGGTCAGTGGACTGATATTTGGGATGGTGAATTGGGTTGATGAGACAGTGAGATGAGATACATGTGTGTGTTTGTGAGATTTGAGATTATAGGCTGGGATTGTGGGATGAGATATCGATTTGATGAGCATTCATTATAGACAGGGTGGTAAAAAGGTAAATATATGAGTTGTAGATGGGACACTGTACTGGGTTGATGCCTTGTTAGGCCAGTCACAGTAAAAGAGTATTGGATGGTGCCTGCAGATAGAGCATAACTTTATACATTGGCAGTGCTGTATCTGAGTAACTTATATTTCAAACACTGGAGTGGATTGTGGATATGTTGCAAATGGATTGTAGATACTTTGCACTTAAGATTGATCTCTGACACACATGTTGTGTTCTTGTTACTAGTTGACATATACATCTTTACAGTATCTTTGGATCCTCCAGCCCACCGTGAATCCCATCGTATATTTTTATAGTTTACATTGTCCTCTTCCTCTGCCCACTTGTCCAAAGTTGATCCTTTAATATGTGAGTTTTGTTAGTGTTTCTACAATCACTACTTTTTTGGTGTAACCAGTGTCATTGTGTGTGTGTGTGCTTTTGTTGAACAGTTGTAGATCGGAATGTACACTTCTACGGAAGGAAATGGACTGTGTTTTGTCTGTACACTTGTGCTGTAGGACATGGACTGTGTTTTGTTTGTACACTTGTGCTGTAGGACAGGGACTGTGTCTTGTCTGTACACTTGTGCTGTGGGACAGAGACTGTGTCTTGTTTGTACACTTGTGCTGTAGGACATGGACTGTGTCTTGTCTGTACACTTGTGCTGTGGGACAGAGACTGTGTCTTGTCTGTACACTTGTGCTGTAGGACATGGACTGTGTCTTGTCTGTACACTTGTGCTGTAGGACATGGACTGTGTTTTGTTTGTACACTTGTGCTGTGGGACATGGACTGTGTCTTGTCTGTACACTTGTGCTGTGGGACAGAGACTGTGTCTTGTCTGTACACTTGTGCTGTGGGACATGGACTGTGTCTTGTCTGTACACTTGTGCTGTGGGACAGAGACTGTGTCTTGTCTGTACACTTGTGCTGTGGGACAGAGACTGTGTCTTGTCTGTACACTTGTGCTGTGGGACAGAGACTGTGTCTTGTCTGTACACTTGTGCTGTGGGACAGAGACTGTGTCTTGTCTGTACACTTGTGCTGTGGGACATGGACTGTGTCTTGACTGTACACTTGTGCTGTAGGACATGGACTGTGTCTTGTCTGTACACTTATGCTGTAGGACATGGACTGTGTTTTGTTTGTACACTTGTGCTGTAGGACATGGACTGTGTTTTGTCTGTACACTTGTGCTGTAGGACATGGACTGTGTTTTGTTTGTACACTTGTGCTGTAGGACATGGACTGTGTCTTGTCTGTACACTTGTGCTGTGGGACAGAGACTGTGTCTTGTCTGTACACTTGTGCTGTAGGACAGGGACTGTGTCTTGTCTGTACACTTGTGCTGTGGGACAGAGACTGTGTCTTGTCTGTACACTTGTGCTGTGGGACAGAGACTGTGTCTTGTCTGTACACTTGTGCTGTAGGACATGGACGGTGTCTTGTCTGTACACTTGTGCTGTGGGACAGAGACTGTCTTGTCTGTACACTTGTGCTGTGGGACAGAGACTGTGTCTTGTCTGTACACTTGTGCTGTAGGACATGGACTGTGTCTTGTCTGTACACTTGTGCTGTGGGACAGAGACTGTGTCTTGTCTGTACACTTGTGCTGTAGGACATGGACTGTGTCTTGTCTGTACACTTGTGCTGTAGGACATGGGTGGTGTCTTGTCTGTACACTTGTGCTGTAGGACATGGACTGTGTCTTGTCTGTACACTTGTGCTGTGGGACATGGACTGTGTCTTGTCTGTACACTTGTGCTGTAGGACATGGACTGTGTCTTGTCTGTACACTTGTGCTGTGGGACAGAGACTGTGTCTTGTCTGTACACTTGTGCTGTGGGACAGAGACTGTGTCTTGTCTGTACACTTGTGCTGTGGGACAGAGACTGTGTCTTGTCTGTACACTTGTGCTGTGGGACAGAGACTGTGTCTTGTCTGTACACTTGTGCTGTGGGACAGAGACTGTGTCTTGTCTGTACACTTGTGCTGTGGGACATGGACTGTGTCTTGTCTGTACACTTGTGCTGTAGGACATGGACTGTGTCTTGTCTGTACACTTGTGCTGTGGGACATGGACTGTGTCTTGTCTGTACACTTGTGCTGTAGGACATGGGTGGTGTCTTGTCTGTACACTTGTGCTGTAGGACATGGACTGTGTCTTGTCTGTACACGTGTGCTGTAGGACATGGACTGTGTCTTGTCTGTACACTTGTGCTGTGGGACATGGACTGTGTCTTGTCTGTACACTTGTGCTGTAGGACATGGGTGGTGTCTTGTCTGTACACTTGTGCTGTGGGACAGAGACTGTGTCTTGTCTGTACACTTGTGCTGTGGGACATGGACTGTGTCTTGTCTGTACACGTGTGCTGTAGGACATGGACTGTGTCTTGTCTGTACACGTGTGCTGTAGGACATGGACTGTGTCTTGTCTGTACACGTGTGCACTTGTTGGGACTGGGAGGTGTTGGTATATGCACCTGTTAGAAATAATCATGTGGTCAGACTAAGACTGACCATTGATACAATCAGATGTTAAAACTGACCATGACACCTTACTCTGAAGTAAATTGTTGGGTCGCATCAGCTGTCAAATCTTGGGCTTTCCTATGACATACTGCTGGTGGTCATTTAGAGCAGTATTGTTCAACAGGTAATGGTGTTTATTGACTCGTCAGCATGCACAGCTTGTTATAGTAATGTTTAGGCTTTTGAGAAGACTAGGCTTGTCATGGTATGCCTTTGCTTATTGTGGTGTGCCTAGACTTGTTATGATGTGCCTAGTATTGTCATATTCTGCCTAGACCTGCCATGATGTGCCTAGGCCTGTCACCATGTGCCTAGGCTTGTTCTGGTGTGCCTAGACATGTCGTGGTCTGCCTAGACATGCCACGGTGTGCATAGGCTTGTCATCATGTGCCCAGGCTTGTCATCGTGTGCCTAGGCTTGTCATCGACTAGGCTTTTCATGGTGTGCCTCGGCTTGTCGTGGCTTGCCATGTGTCTGTGCTTCTCTAGGTGTCTGTAGACTTGTCACAATGTGTTGAGTGCAGCAAGAGAAACCATCTATAACATGTATTGCTGGTATCTGTAGAATGTTGTTCAAGTGTGATGAGCTGTTATTTCTTTGCTGACATTCTTATATCATGGTAACTATTGTTTTGTGTGTCTCTGACATACCACTTTGTTATGCTTATGTTTAAGAGTTCTCCAACAATTTTATAACTTCTACATATGTTCAGACAGAATTGTTGATATATTTTCTACATTTTTATTTACATAGCTCTTGTAACTTCAACAGCCTTTTTACCAGCATATGTTTCACGCTTAATCTTCCTAACTACATGTATTTATATATGTACAGTTGTTTGTGTGTTAGCCCGTCTTTGATGAATTCTGTGTTGTTTCATGCTGAAGTTATCAGTTTTACTGTTTACAATTAATGTTGTGTTACAGATGTAGAATAAGTTTGAGCAGGGTGTGAGACATGTAGAGGGCTCTTTGAGTTACTGTAGCTTATTGATGTTTTAGTTACTGTAGTTTCTTGCTGTGGGATAAAGGGTGGATGTTTGAGTTACTGTAGCTTCTGGCTGTGGGTTAAAGGGTTGATGTTTGAGTTACTGTAGCTTCTTGCTGTGGGATAGAGGGTTGATGTTTGAGTTAATGCAGCTTCTTGCTGTGGGATAGAGGGTGGATGTTTGAGTTACTGTAGCTTCTGGCTGTGGGATAGAGGGTGGATGTTTGAGTTAATGCAGCTTCTGGCTGTGGGATAGAGGGTGGATGTTTGAGTTAATGCAGCTTCTGGCTGTGGGATAGAGGGTGGATGTTTGAGTTAATGCAGCTTCTGGCTGTGGGATAGAGGGTGGATGTTTGAGTTAATGCAGCTTCTGGCTGTGGGATAGAGGGTGGATGTTTGAGTTACTGTAGCTTCTGGCTGTGGGATAGAGGGTGGATGTTTGAGTTAATGCAGCTTCTGGCTGTGGGGTAGAGGGTTGATGTTTGAGTTAATGCAGCTTCTGGCTGTGGGGTAGAGGGTTGATGTTTGAGTTAATGCAGCTTCTGGCTGTGGGGTAGAGGGTTGATGTTTGAGTTAATGCAGCTTCTGGCTGTGGGGTAGAGGGTTGATGTTTGAGTTAATGCAGCTTCTGGCTGTGGGGTAGAGGGTTGATGTTTGAGTTAATGCAGCTTCTGGCTGTGGGATAGAGGGTGGGTGTTTGAGTTACTGTAGCTTCTTGCTGTGGGAAAGAAGGTGGATGTTTGAGTTACTGCAGCTTCTGGTTGTTGGATAAAGGGTGGATGTTTGAGTTACTGTAGCTTGCCAGTAGGGAGACTGTAAAAGGTTTGGTGTTGTCACCATTTGGGGGGCTGTAGAGTTTTATGTTGTCACCACTAGGTTGACCACAAGGTTTGCTGTTATCACCAATATTGAGAATGGAAAATTTTGGTTTGGTGTTGTCACCAGTAGAGGCACTGTAGAAGGTTTGGTGTTGTCACCAGTAGAGGCACTGTAGAAGGTTTGGTGTTGTCACCAATAGGGGCACACTGTAGAAGGTTTGGTGTTGTCACCAGTAGGGGCACACTGTAGAAGGTTTGGTGTTGTCACCAATAGGGGCACACTGTAGAAGGTTTGGTGTTGTCACCAGTAGGGGCACACTGTAGAAGGTTTGGTGTTGTCACCAGTAGAGGCACTGTAGAAGGTTTGGTGTTGTCACCAGTAGGGGGCACTGTAGAAGGTTTGGTGTTGTCACCAGTAGGGGCACTGTAGAAGGTTTGGTGTTGTCACCAGTAGGGGCACTGTAGAAGGCTTGGTGTTGTCACCAGTAGAGGCACTGTAGAAGGTTTGGTGTTGTCACTGTAGGGGGCACTGTAGAAGGTTTGGTGTTGTCACCAGTAGAGGCACTGTAGAAGGTTTGGTGTTGTCACCAGTAGGGGGCACCGTAGAAGGTTTGGTGTTGTCACCAGTAGGGGCACTGTAGAAGGTTTGGTGTTGTCACTGTAGGGGGCACTGTAGAAGGTTTGGTGTTGTCACTGTAGGGGGCACTGTAGAAGGTTTGGTGTTGTCACCAGTAGGGGGCACCGTAGAAGGTTTGGTGTTGTCACTGTAGGGGGCACTGTAGAAGGTTTGGTGTTGTCACCAGTAGGGGGCACCGTAGAAGGTTTGGTGTTGTCACCAGTAGGGGCACTGTAGAAGGTTTGGTGTTGTCACCAGTAGGGGCACTGTAGAAGGTTTGGTGTTGTCACAGTAGGGGCACACTGTAGAGAGTGTAGTCTGATAAATTATGTATCACCGGGTGGTGAGATCTGATAGTGTGCATAGTTCTATAATATCCAGTACTTAGTCTGTGAGCAGTGGGAGTGTTGCCAGACTATTTTTGTTGTTGTGTGGACTAGTTAGTGATAGTCATGAACATATTATGTGGGAACCAGACTGTTGTTCTGAGTGGACTAGCTAGCAACATCCATGGACATATTGTATAGGAACCAATCTGTCGTTCTGAGTGGACAAGCTAGCAACATCCATGGACATATTGTATAGGAACCAATCTGTCGTTCTGAGTGGACTAGCTAGCAACATCCATGGACATATTGTATAGGAACCAATCTGTCGTTCTGAGTGGACTAGCTAGCAACATCCATGGACATATTGTATAGGAACCAGGCTTGTTCTGAGGGGACTAGCTAGCAACATCCATGGACATATTGTATAGGAACCAGACTGTTGTTCTGAGTGGACTAGCTAGCAACATCCATGGACATATTGTATAGGAACCAGACTGTTGTTCTGTGTGGACTAGCTAGCAACATTCATGTGGACATATTGTATAGGAACCAGACTGTTGTTCTGAGTGGACTAGCTAGCAACATCCATGGACATATTGTATAGGAGCCAATCTGTCGTTCTGAGTGGACAAGCTAGCAACATCCATCAGACTGTTGTTCTGGTGTGGACTAGCTAGCAAAACATCCTGTGGACATATTGTATAGGTATAGGAACCAATCTGTTGTTCTGTGTGGAACTAGCTAGCAACATCCATGGACAGATATTGTATAGGAACCAGACATATTGTTGTTCTGTTCTGTGTGGACTAGCTAGCAACATCCATGGACATATTGTATAGGAACCAGACTGTTGTTCTGAGTGGACTAGCTAGCAACATCCATGGACATATTGTATAGGAACCAGACTGTTGTTCTGAGTGGACTAGCTAGCAACATCCATGGACATATTGTATAGGAACCAGACTGTTGTTCTGTGTGGACTAGCTAGCAACATCCATGTGGACATATTGTATAGGAACCAGACTGTTGTTCTGTGTCGACTAGCTAGCAACATCCATGGACATATTGTTTAGGAAAGTTGTCAGATTGTTGTCCTGTGTAGATTGGCTAGTGATACACACACCCTTTTGATGTTTTGTCTACATATATTTCATAAATGTCTCCCATCTCCTGCATGGTGTTCTTCTTATGTGATATTTCGTGTATCTGCCCTCTGACCCATATGATCCCCCCCCCCCCCCCCCCCACACCCCCCCCCCCCCCCCCCCCCCCCCCCCCCCCTTTCCAGTTGTATGGACTGTTGCCTTGTGTGGGGCAAAACTTGATACCAAAAATAAAAATATATATTGGATGATGAATATATTTATTTGCACAATTGTACTTATGACTTTGATCGGGCGATCAAATGTGAGATATACCTCATATGTTGTCATTTGACTTTCTCTCTGCCTTGACCCAGCCTATTGGAGCCTGTCTCTCACTTTTTCCCCCACACCGTCAGGTCTGCAAGTGCACTGTCACCTCACATCATCCTTAGTTTTCCTTCTTTCCTGTATCAGTTTCCATTATTAAGCTCTCATGTTGAACCTTCCTTCTGACATGAGTGTAACAGTTTCATTGTATATAAAAATATTTGATCTGTTGTGATGAATGCTGTAGTCCATTTTCAAATGCTGTGATTATATTTAGTAATGTAATGCTTGCTTCCTATCACTGTTTATCAGCATACACATGTTAGAGTATCATTGTTTGACTGAGTGCTGGGCCAGTGTTTGAGTATCATATGTTTGACTGAGTGCTGGGCCAGTGTTTGAGTATCATATGTTTGACTCAGTGCTGGGCCAGTGTTTGAGTATCATATGTTTGAGTATCATATGTTTGACTAAGTGCTGGGCCAGTGTTAGAGTATCATATGTTTGACTCAGTGCTGGGCCAGTGTTAGAGTATCATATGTTTGACTCAGTGCTGGGCCAGTGTTAGAGTATCATATGTTTGACTCAGTGCTGGGCCAGTGTTTGAGTATCATATGTTTGACTCAGTGTTTGGCCAGTGTTTGAGTATCATATGTTTGGCTAAGTGCTGGGCCAGTGTTAGAGTATCATATGTTTGACTCAGTGCTGGGCCAGTGTTAGAGTATCATATGTTTGACTCAGTGCTGGGCCAGTGTTAGGGTATCCATATGTTTGACCAGTGCTGGGCCAGTGTTTGAGTATCATATGTTTGATCATTTGAGTATCATATGTTTGGCTGCTGGGCCAGTGTTAGAGTATCATAGTCAGTGCTGGGCCAGTGGCCAGTATCATATGTTTGACTCAGTGCTGGGCCAGTGTTAGAGTATCATATGTTTGACTCAGTGCTGGGCCAATGTTTGTGTATCATTGTTTGGCTAAGTACTGGGCCCGTGTTTGAGTATCATATGTTTGACTCAGTGTTTGCCCAGTGTATGAGTATCATATGTTTGACTCAGTGCTGGGGCAGTTTTTGAGTATCATTGTTTGACTAAGTGCTGGACCAGTGTTTGAGTATCATTGTTTGGCTAAGTGTTGAGCCACTGTTGTGTCATTGTTTGACTCAGCACTTGGCCAATGTGTGAGTATCGTATGTTTGGCCCAGTGCTGGGTAAATATTTGAGTATCATTGTTTGGCTCAGTGCTGAGCCAGTGTTTGAGTATCATTGTTTGAGTATCATATGTTTGACTCAGTGCAGAGCTAGTGTCTCAGCTTTCTCTTCTAGCTTACTGCAGTGATCATATAACCCAGCAGCTGTGCTTGGACACACCCTGCATGCCATATTGAATTATTGCAATTGTTGAATGTATGTTTTCTGGTTGTCCTCACAGGCTTGGTTTGCCTCCCATATAGATCTGCCTTTTTATGTGTCTCTTGATGTGTGTTTGCTCTGTGTTCTGTAAATGATTGTGGTATTTTTTGTCCTGTTGAATAAAAGCTATGTATCTAGTTAGACTGGGTTTCCTCTGGCTTATATTAAAATGCATTATACAACTATATAGGACAGTAGCCTGGCACTCAAGTGTGACACAAGTTACCGGGCACTGTGACAGTAGCCTGGCACTCAAGTGGTGACATAAGTTACCAGGCACTGTGACAGTAGCCTGGCACTCAAGTAGTGACATAAGTTACCAGGCACTGTGACAGTAGCCTGGCACTCAAGTGGTGACACAGGTTACCGGGCACTGTGACAGTAGCCTGGCACTCAAGTGGTGACATAAGTTACCGGGCACTGTGACAGTAGCCTGGCACTCAAGTGGTGACATAAGTTACCGGGCACTCAGGCACTGTGACAGTTAGTTGCTTTGCACTTAGGCAGTAGTTCTCAACCTGTGGGTAGCGACCCCTTTGGGTGTCGAACAACCCTTTCACATATTCACGAAAGCTATGAAGTAGCAAAAGAAATAATGTTATGTTTGGAGGTCACCACAACATGAGGAACTGTATTAAAGGGTGGCCACAACATGAGGAACTGTATTAAAGGGTGGCCACAACATGAGGAACTGTATTAAAGGGTTAGGGTATTAGGACGGTTGAGAACCACTGCACATGTATCATTTGCCTGGCACTCAGACAGGGGGACATTTGCCTGGCACTCAGACAGGGGGACAGTTGCCTGGCACTCAGACAGGGGGACATTTGCCTGGCAGTCAGACAGGGGGACAGTTGCCTGGCACTCAGACAGGGGGACAGTTGCCTGGCACTCAGACAGGGGGACAGTTGGCTGGCACTCAGACAGGGGGACAGTTGCCTGGCACTTAGACAGGGGGACAGTTGCCTGGCAGTCAGACAGGGGGACAGTTGCCTGGCAGTCAGACAGGGGGATAGTTGCCTGGCACTCAGACAGGGGGATAGTTGCCTGGCACTCAGACAGGGGGACAGTTGCCTGGCACTCAGACAGGGGGACAGTTGCCTGGCATTCAGACACAGGGGGACAGTTGCCTGGCAGTCAGACAGGGGACAGTTGCCCTGGCACTCAGGACAGGGGGACAGTTGCCTGGCACTCAGACAGGGGGACAGTTGCCTGGCAGTCAGACAGGGGGACAGTTGCCTGGCACTCAGACAGGGGGACAGTTGCCTGGCACTCAGACAGGGGGACAGTTGCCTGGCACTCAGACAGGGGGACAGTTGCCTGGCAGTCAGACAGGGGAACAGTTGCCTGGCAGTCAGACAGGGGGACAGTTGCCTGGCACTCAGACAGGGGGACAGTTGCCTGGCACTCAGACAGGGGGACAGTTGCCTGGCACTCAGACAGGGGGATAGTTGCCTGGCACTCAGACAGGGGGACAGTTGCCTGGCAGTCAGACAGGGGGACAGTTGCCTGGCACTCAGACAGGGGGACAGTTGCCTGGTAGTCAGTCAGGGGGATAGTTGCCTGGCACTCAGACAGGGGGACAGTTGCCTGGCACTCAGACAGGGGGACAGTTGCCTGGCACTCAGACAGGGGGACAGTTGCCTGGCACTCAGACAGGGGGACAGTTGCCTGGTAGTCAGTCAGGGGGATAGTTGCCTGGCACTCAGACAGGGGGACAGTTGCCTGGCACTCAGACAGGGGGACAGTTGCCTGGCACTCAGACAGGGGGACAGTTGCCTGGCACTCAGACAGGGGGACAGTTGCCTGGCACTCAGACAGGGGGACAGTTGCCTGGCACTCAGACAGGGGGACAGTTGCCTGGCACTCAGACAGGGGGACAGTTGCCTGGCACTCAGACAGGTGGACAGTTGCCTGGCACTCAGACAGGGGGACAGTTGCCTGGCACTCAGACAGGGGGACAGTTGCCTGGCACTCAGACAATGGGACAGTTGCCTGGCACTCAGACAGGGGGACAGTTGCCGGGCAGTCAGACAGGGGGACAGTTGCCTGGCACTCAGGTATAAGGCAGTTGAATGCCACAGTCTCTCTATCCTATCTGCACATGACCCATGTGCTGCTGTCCTGTATTTGATATGTCCTGTTTTTACATTTCCTGATTGCTGTCTTTCTATTGAAATGTAAGAAGCATGTTGGATACCTCAACCAGGATTTCGTGGCCTCTGACATTTTGTAAGACTGGCAGGATGTTGCCGTCTTGTTTTAGCACACTGACATTTTGTAAAACTGGAAGGATGTTGTCGTCTTGTTTCAGCACATCCATGACTTGTGATCACATCTCAGTGTACAGGCTACAGCATGTTTTATGAGTTCAGCCGTAGTTGTCTTGTTCATCTTTGATCTTTGTCTCTCTCCTTGTCAGTCTTGACCTACAGTCTTTCTGTCTTGTTTATCTTTCATCTTTGTCTCTCTCATTGTCTGTCTGACCCAGTCTTTTCTGTGAAACTTTATCATCTGCCTTTCACTCCTACTTACATAACATTGTTAAACCTATTCCTTTGCTAGATTTTAAAGTAGCTTATACTATTCACACTTATTCTCATGCTAGCTTCTATAGTAATTTAAAATTGTTACAACTATTCTCATGCAAGGTTCTATAGTAACTTAAAATTGTTACAACTATTCTCGTGCTAGATTCTGTAGTAACTTATAATTGTTACAACTATTCTCATGCAAGGTTCTATAGTAACTTAAAATTGTTACAACTATTCTCGTGCAAAGTTCTTATAGTAACTTAAAATTGTTGCAGCTATTCTCAGGCTAGCTTCTATAGTAAATTAAAATTGTTACAACTATTCTCAGGCTAGGTTCTATAGTAACTTAAATTTGTTACAACTATTCTCAGGCTAGCTTCTATGGTAACTTGAAAATGTTTACAATTATTCTCATGCTAGGTTCTGTAATAACTTATAATTGTTACAGCTATTCTCATGTTAGTTTGGTAACAATTTCTGCAGTTATCTATGAGAAAATGCTATGATGTCAGCTGAATTGTCCACAGTCATATGTTATCTGTGAGAAAATGCTATGATGTCAGCTGAATTGTCCACAGTCATATGGTAACCTATGGCATAACACTGGAAGTGTGGCATGAGTGTGTTTGTAGTTTATAACAAATGAAGTTAATATGTTTTTTTTTTGTAATCCATAATAAAAAGATCAGAATTTGTATTATGTAGTCTTAAATATAACAGATCAAATTTATTGCATGTATGTTTGTAGTCTGTAACATAACAAATCAGAATTTTTATAGTGTTTGTAAACCATAACATAAAAGATCAAAATTGTTGAATGAGTTTGTAGTCTAAAACTTAACAGATCAAATATTTTGTATATGTGTTTGTAGTTTGTAACATAACAAATCAGAAATGTTGTAGTGTTTATAAATAAAAATGCTCACCTGCACTGTCGTAGCGACAGCACTAGCCATGCGGCCGTAAAACCTTCACGTTCAAAGACCCCTCCTGCTTACACCACACAAATGCTATAATAAAGGCAGTAATTGGCAAGTTTTGTTTGTGTGTGGCAATGTTTATAATCTATAACATAACAGATCAAAATTATATGTTTGTAGTCTGTAACATAGTAGTTTAGAATTGGTAAATTTTTGTTTGTAGTGTCAAAATTGTTGTATGTATGTATATTTGTAGTCTAGAACATTACAGATCATGATTGTAGTTTGTGAGTCTGTAGTCTGTAACATAGATTATGATTGTAGTTTGTCAGTCTGTAGTCTGTAACATTATGGATAATGATTGTAGTTTGTTAGTCTGTAACATTACAGATCATGATTGTAGTTTGTCAGTCTGTAGTCTGTAACTTTACAGATGAATTTAGTTTGTCAGTCTGTAGTCTGTAACACTACAGATTATGATTGCAGTTTGTCAGTCTGTAACATTATAGATAAATGTAGTTTGTTAGTCTGTAACATTACATATCATGATTGTAGTTTGTCAGTCTGTAGTTTGTAATAAATATTACGGATCCTGATTGTAGTTTGTCAGTCTGTAACATTACAGATCATGATTGTAGTTTGTCAATCTGTAACATCACAGATCATGATTGTAGTTTGTCAGTCTGTAACATTACAGACGAATATTGTTTGTCAGTCTGTAACATTATGGGTCATAATTGTAGTTTGTCAGTCTGTAGTCTGTAACATTACAAATGATTGTAGTTTGTCAGTCTATAGTCTGTAACATTATGGATTATGATTGTAGTTTGTCATTCTGTAACATTACGGATCATGATTGTAGTTTGTCAGTCTGTAACACTACAGATTATGATTGTAGTTTGTCAGTCTGTAACATTATGGATCATAATTGTAGTTTGTCAGTCTGTAGTCTGTAACATTACGGATCATGATTGTGGTTTGTCAGTCTATAGTCTTTAACATTACAGATCCAGACTGCAGTATGATTTTGTAATCCATAATAGATCAGAATTGATGTGTGTGTTTGTGATCTGTAATATAACAGATCATGATGTAATATATGTGTGTGTGGTCTATACCAAAACAGATCATGATGTAATATGTATGTGTGTGTGTGGTCTGTAATATAACAGATCATGATGTGATATTTGTGTGTGTGGTCTGTAACACCAGATTATGATGTAATATTTGTGTGTGTGTGGTCTGTAACAACAGATTATGATGTAATATTTGTGTGTGTGTGGTCTGTAACAACAGATTATGATGTAATATTTGTGTGTGTGTGGTCTGTAACAACAGATTATGATGTAATATTTGTGTGTGTGTGGTCTGTAACATAACAGATCAGATCAGTTTAATAATATGTTTATGGTCTCCACCACATACATGCTGAATATTTTACCAGATTATATTTCCTGTGTAATCTCCTGTTACCTGCGTTTTTTTTTTTTTTTTAATCTCTGTATTTTTGTATTAGAATGGAATTTTTACATATTGCTTTGATCAAAAATGGGAGCTTTTTATTGATTGTGTGTAGTGTTTGATTTTTTTTTTTTTTTTTTTTATTGTCAGCATTGATTGTGTTTATCCTTATTGGAAGTTGTGATCTACCATCATCACCATCAGTAGAGATATAGGAGCTGAGGGGACAGTGCCCTTATAATGTGCCGTTGTGTTTGCACTGGCTTGTGGAAATATTGCATGACCTCATGGAAACACAGAGCAAAGCTCATACGTCATAGACATCTTCTGTAGACTGCAGTCATCATCTGAACTTTGGCCTGAGCTGCCCAGTGCCTTAACTGTGAATCCTGTGCCAACATCTGCTTAATGTGGGCTGCAAAAATTGATCCGTGTCTGCAGTGTGTCCAAGTTTCCTCTCCCTCTTGTCTTCCACGCCCTCTGACCTCCATCCCAACACAAACTGCTCCATGTCTGACGTGTGTCTGTGTTTCCTCTCCCTCTTGTCTTCCACGCCCTCAGATCTCCATCCCAACACAAACTGTTCCATGTCTGCAGTGTGTCTGTGTTTCCTCTCCCTCTTGTCTTCCAAGCCCTCTGACCTCCATCCCAACACAAACTGTTCCATGTCTGCAGTGTGTCTGTGTTTCCTCTCCCTCCTGTCTTCCATGCCCTCTGACCTCCATCCCAACACACACTGTTCCATGTCTGACGTGTGTCTGTGTTTCCTCTCCCTTTTGTCTTCCACGCCCTCTGACCTCCATCCCAACACAAACTGTTCCATGTCTGACATGTGTCTGTGTTTCCTCCCCCTCCTGTCTTCCATGCCCTCAAACCTCCATCCCAACACACACTGTTCCATGTCTGACATGTGTCTGTATTTCCTCTCTTGTCTTCCATGCCCTCAAACCTCCATCCCAACACACACTGTTCCATGTCTGACGTGTGTCTGTGTTTCCTCTCCCTCTTGTCTTCCATGCCCTCAAACCTCCATCCCAACACACACTGTTCCATGTCTGACGTGTGTCTGTATTTCCTCTCTTGCCTTCCATTCCCTAAAACCTCCATCCCAACACACACTGTTCCATGTCTGACGTGTGTCTGTGTTTTCTCTCCCTCTTGTCTTCCATGCCCTCAAACCTCCATCCCAACACACACTGTTCCATGTCTGACGTGTGTCTGTGTTTCCTCTCCCTCTTGTCTTCCATGCCCTCAAACCTCAATTCCAACACACACTGTTCCATGTCTGACGTGTGTCTGTGTTTCCTCTCCCTTCTGTCTTCCACGCCCTCAAACCTCCATCCCAACACACACTGTTCCATGTCTGCAGTGTGTCTGTGTTTCCTCTCCCTCCTGTCTTCCACGCCCTCTGACCTCCATCCCAACACACACTGTTCCATGTCTGACGTGTGTCTGTGTTTCCTCTCCCTCTTCCACGCCCTCTGGCCTCCATCCCAACACACACTGTTCCATGTCTGACGTGTGTCTGTGTTTCCTCTCCCTCTTGTCTTCCATGCCCTCTGACCTCCATCCCAACACACACTGTTCCATGTCTGACGTGTGTCTGTGTTTCCTCTCCCTTCTATCTTCCACGCCCTCTGACCTCCATCCATTGTCTTTGCTCTACCCCCTCCACCCAACCCCAGTTTTTTTTTTCGTTTTTTTTTTTCACAAATATTTATGATAGTTGCCGAAGTATATGAAAACATTCTTAAAATCACGACTAAGAGACAGAAGAAAGTTACATCCAACAGAAAAAAAACCAATTGCCCCAATGAACTCGAAATATCTTTTGTAAAACCATTCAAGAAGGACTACCCAATTTCCGAATATCAGCTTGGTCAATCACAAACGAGTTGCAGGAAAAACACAAACTGCACATTGACGTTAGAACAGGTAGCAGAGAAGACAGTCACATATAACACATTGATGTTGGAACATGTAGCAGAGAAGACAGTCACATATAACACATTGACGTTAGAACAGGTAGCAGAGAAGACAGTCACATATAACACATTGATGTTGGAACATGTAGCAGAGAAGACAGTCACATATAACACATTGACGTTAGAACAGGTAGCAGAGAAGACAGTCACATATAACACATTGACGTTAGAACAGGTAGCAGAGAAGACAGTCACATATAACACATTGATGTTGGAACATGTAGCAGAGAAGACAGTCACATATAACACATTGACGTTAGAACAGGTAGCAGAGAAGACAGTCACATATAACACATTGACGTTAGAACATGTAGCAGAGAAGACAGTCAGATATAACACATTGACGTTGGAACAGGTAGCAGAGAAGACAGTCACATATAACACATTGACGTTAGAACATGTAGCAGAGAAGACAGTCACATATAACACATTGACGTTAGAACAGGTAGCAGAGAAGACAGTCACATATAACACCATTTGACGTGTTTTGGAACAGGTAGCAGAGAAGACAGTCACATATAACACATTGACGTTAGAACAGGTAGCAGAGAAGACAGTCACATACAACACATTGACGTTAGAACAGGTAGCAGAGAAGACAGTCACATACAACACATTGACGTTAGAACAGGTAGCAGAGAAGACAGTCACATATAACACATTGACGTTAGAACAGGTAGCAGAGAAGACAGTCACATATAACACATTGACGTTAGAACAGGTAGCAGAGAAGACAGCCACATATAACACATTGACATTGGAACAGGTAGCAGAGAAGACAGTCACATACAACACATTGACGTTAGAACAGGTAGCAGAGAAGACAGTCACATATAACACATTGACGTTAGAACAGGTAGCAGAGAAGACAGTCACATATAACACATTGACGTTGGAACAGGTAGCAGAGAAGACAGTCACATATAACACATTGACGTTAGAACAGGTAGCAGAGAAGACAGTCACATATAACACATTGACGTTAGAACAGGTAGCAGAGAAGACAGTCACATATAACACATTGATGTTGGAACATGTAGCAGAGAAGACAGTCACATATAACACATTGACGTTAGAACAGGTAGCAGAGAAGACAGTCACATATAACACATTGACGTTAGAACAGGTAGCAGAGAAGACAGTCACATATAACACATTGATGTTAGAACAGGTAGCAGAGAAGACAGTCACATATAACACATTGACGTTAGAACAGGTAGCAGAGAAGACAGTCACATATAACACATTGACGTTAGAACATGTAGCAGAGAAGACAGTCACATATAACACATTGACGTTAGAACATGTAGCAGAGAAGACAGTCACATATAACACATTGACGTTAGAACAGGTAGCAGAGAAGACAGTCACATATAACACATTGACGTTAGAACAGGTAGCAGAGAAGACAGTCACATATAACACATTGATGTTGGAACATGTAGCAGAGAAGACAGTCACATATAACACATTGACGTTAGAACAGGTAGCAGAGAAGACAGTCACATATAACACATTGACGTTAGAACATGTAGCAGAGAAGACAGTCACATATAACACATTGACGTTGGAACAGGTAGCAGAGAAGACAGTCACATATAACACATTGACGTTAGAACATGTAGCAGAGAAGACAGTCACATATAACACATTGACGTTGGAACAGGTAGCAGAGAAGACAGTCACATATAACACATTGACGTTAGAACAGGTAGCAGAGAAGACAGTCACATATAACACATTGACGTTGGAACAGGTAGCAGAGAAGACAGTCACATATAACACATTGACGTTAGAACAGGTAGCAGAGAAGACAGTCACATATAACACATTGATGTTGGAACATGTAGCAGAGAAGACAGTCACATATAACACATTGACGTTAGAACAGGTAGCAGAGAAGACAGTCACATATAACACATTGACGTTAGAACATGTAGCAGAGAAGACAGTCACATATAACACATTGACGTTGGAACAGGTAGCAGAGAAGACAGTCACATATAACACATTGACGTTAGAACATGTAGCAGAGAAGACAGTCACATATAACACATTGACGTTGGAACAGGTAGCAGAGAAGACAGTCACATATAACACATTGACGTTGGAACAGGTAGCAGAGAAGACAGTCACATATAACACATTGACGTTAGAACAGGTAGCAGAGAAGACAGTCACATACAACACATTGACGTTAGAACAGGTAGCAGAGAAGACAGTCACATATAACACATTGACGTTAGAACAGGTAGCAGAGAAGACAGTCACATATAACACATTGACGTTAGAACAGGTAGCAGAGAGAGACAGTCACATATAACACATTGACGTTAGAACAGGTAGCAGAGAAGACAGTCACATATAACACATTGACGTTGGAACAGGTAGCAGAGAAGACAGTCACATACAAACACATTGACGTTTAGAAACAGGTAGCAGAGAAGACAGTCACATATAACACATTGACGTTAGAACAGGTAGCAGAGAAGACAGTCACATATAACACATTGACGTTGGAACAGGTAGCAGAGAAGACAGTCACATATAACACATTGACGTTAGAAACAGGTAGCAGAGAAGACAGTCACATATAACACATTGACGTTAGAACAGGTAGCAGAGAAGACAGTCACATATAACACATTGATGTTGGAACATGTAGCAGAGAAGACAGTCACATATAACACATTGACGTTCGAACAGGTAGCAGAGAAGACAGTCACATATAACACATTGACGTTAGAACAGGTAGCAGAGAAGACAGTCACATATAACACATTGATGTTAGAACAGGTAGCAGAGAAGACAGTCACATATAACACATTGACGTTAGAACAGGTAGCAGAGAAGACAGTCACATATAACACATTGACGTTAGAACATGTAGCAGAGAAGACAGTCACATATAACACATTGACGTTAGAACATGTAGCAGAGAAGACAGTCACATATAACACATTGACGTTAGAACAGGTAGCAGAGAAGACAGTCACATATAACACATTGACGTTAGAACAGGTAGCAGAGAAGACAGTCACATATAACACATTGACGTTAGAACAGGTAGCAGAGAAGACAGTCACATAAAACACATTGCATCTTGCATACGTAGACCAGGGCAAAGCAGTTGACCATGTCAGCGTTGGGTAACTTTGAGAAACACAGAAGACTGTGGTCAGCAAACATCTGTAGATGAATATTAAAACAGTCATAGTATTGTGAAGGCAAATATCAGAAGGGCAGACAAGTTCTGTTTACAGTCTGGCGTCTGTCAGGGATGTGTTATATCCCTTTGCTATTTATCAAGTCAGTGAAGCATACCAAATAAAGAACAGTCAGTGTGATGAACTGTTCTTTGCAGATGATCAGGCCCTCATAGCAAACACAGGAGATCTACAGTGACACCTACACAATCTTATAGCAGCAAAACCGGAATATTAACATACATAGAATATAAGTTGTGGTCACTGCAAGAACAGAACAACAAGATATGTATAGAGAACCAACTGCAGATGATCAGGGATCTGAGGAACATGATCACATCCAGTGGGATCAATGGAATGTAGATGTGGTAAAGAAAATTAAATCATTAGATGTCATCAATACTGCAGGACAGACATGTAACAACTGCGCCAGATGAGCACTGTTCAATACTGCAGGACACACATGTAACAACTGCGCCAGATGAGCACTGTTCAATACTGCAGGACACACATGTAACAACTGCGCCAGATGAGCACTGTTCAATACTGCAGGACACACATGTAACAACTGCGCCAGATAAGCACTGTTCAATACTGCAGGACACACATGTAACAACTGCGCCAGATAAGCACTGTTCAATACAGTAATTTTGTTTAAAACAATTTTGCAACATTAGGATTAACAGAAAAATGGAGATCACAGAAACAAAATATCTGACAAATCCTGAATGTTACAGGAGGAGACAGGACCAGAAACTAACCTTATCAGAAAACATGTGAAGATGAAACCATTACTGAACTACAACAGGTCAGATGGGACATGTGTTTTTTTAAGACACCCACAGAATAATTCACTACAGAGAGAGTTCAGTCACTTGGATACAATGGAACCACAGACAGAGGTCCCCCACTATATAGTGCTATATCTGAAGCCATTACCAGCTTTTGCATAGCATCCACTGTGGCTGGCACCAGATACTTCTTCAAAACCAGACTCTGAAAAGCAGAACAGGGTATGTGGAATAGAAGGACAGAAATTCAAAACTTGTAGTTTTTGTTGAGTAGATGTGACATCATACATTGAGGTGGCTTTGTACATGTGACTTAAGTGAATTGATTAAGTAGATTTAACAGCATCATACATTGGGTGGGTTGAGTAGATATAACATCATACCTTGGGTGGCTTTGTACATGTGACATACAGTGGGTTGAGTAGATATAACATCATACCTTGGGTGGCTTTGTACATGTGACATACAGTGGGTTGATTGAGTAGATATAACATCATACCTTGGGTGGCTTTGTACATGTGACATACAGTGGGTTAAGTAGATATAACATCATACCTTGTGTGGCTTTGTACATGTAACATACAGTGGGTTGAGTAGATGTAACATCATACCTTGGGTGGCTTTGTACATGTGACATACAGTGGGTTGAGTAGATATAACATCATACCTTGGGTGGCTTTGTACATGTGACTTAAGTGGATTGATTAAGTAGATTTAACAGCATCATACATTGGGTGGGTTGAGTAGATATAACATCATACCTTGGATGGCTTTGTACATGTGACATACAGTGGGTTGAGTAGATATAACATCATACCTTGGGTGGCTTTGTACATGTGACATACAGTGGGTTGATTGAGCAGATTTAACAGTATCATACATTGGGTTGGGAGGTGGTGCTGGTTAAGTAAAAGTAACATCATACATTGAGTAGATGTAAGAAACATCTTCTTACAGTTGGTTGGTTGAGTAGACATAACATCTTCTTACAGTTGGTTGGTTGAGTAGATGTAACATCTTCTTACAGTTGGTTGGTTGAGTAGATGTAACATCTTCTTACAGTTGGTTGAGTAGATGTAACATCTTCTTACAGTTGGTTGAGTAGATGTAACATCTTCTTACAGCTGGTTGGTTGAGTAGATGTGGCAGCTAGCCAGTGGTGCTTTGAGTGCACAAGACATCAGCCCCCAACTCGTAGATGTCATTTAGCTTGTCAGTGCAAAACAACAAGCTGTCATGTTGGTTTGGTCATTATTGGAATTTTCTCACACAGGCTGACATTGTGTTATTTACCTGAATTATTGTACCATTGTTAATTATCTCGTGCGTCAGAAGCCGGATCATTATGTGTGTGTAGACTAAAGCCTTAATTGTTTGTGTTACAAGTGTCTGTTGTTAGAGAATGTTTGTGTTACAAGTGTCTGTTGTTAGAGAATGTTTGTGTTACAAGTGTCTGTTGTTAGAGAATGTTTGTGTTACAAGTGTCTGTTGTTAGAGAATGTTTGTGTTACAAGTGTCTGTTGTTAGAGAATGTTTGTGTTACAAGTGTCTGTTGTGGGAACACTGCAGCGTACAAACTGATGGTTTATGTGGCTATTTGTTGTTTATCAAGATATTTCTGCTCATTGGTAAAAATCTGCTGGTATCCACCGCCTTGCTTCTCTGCTCATCCATTCCCTTCCATATGTTTGTGTTGATCTCCTTGTTGTTCTCTGCTCACCCCTTCCCTTTCATATGTTTGTGTTGATCTCCTTGTTTTGTTCTCTGCTCACCCATTCCCTTCCATATGTTTGTGTTGATCTCCTTGTTGTTCTCTGCTCACCCATTCCCTTCCATATGTTTGTGTTGATCTTGTTCTCTGCTCACCCATTCCCTTCCATATGTTTGTGTTGATCTCCTTGTTGTTCTCTGCTCACCCTGTTGTTCCCTTCCATATGTTTGTGTTGATCTCCTTGTTGTTTCTCTGCTCACCCATTCCCTTCCATATGTTTGTGTTGATCTCCTTGTGTTCTCTGCTCCCCCAGTCCCTTCCATATGTTTGTGTTGATCTCCTTGTTGTTCTCTGCTCACCGATTCCCTTCCATATGTTTGTGTTTTGATCTCCTTGTTGTTCTCTGCTCACCCATTCCCTTCCATATGTTTTTGTGTTGATCTCCTTGTTGTTCTCTGCTCACCCATTCCCTTCCATATGTGTTTTGTGTTGATCACCTTGTTGTGTCTCTGCTCACCCATTCCCTTCCATATGTTTGTGTTGATCTCCTTGTTGTTCTCTGCTCACCCCTTCCCTTTCATATGTTTGTGTTGATCTCCTTGTTGTTCTCTGCTCACCCATTCCCTTCCATATGTTTGTGTTGATCTCCTTGTTGTTCTCTGCTCACCCATTCCCTTCCATATGTTTGTGTTGATCTTGTTCTCTGCTCACCCATTCCCTTCCATATGTTTGTGTTGATCTCCTTGTTGTTCTCTGCTCACCCATTCCCTTCCATATGTTTGTGTTGATCTCCTTGTTGTTCTCTGCTCACCCATTCCCTTCCATATGTTTGTGTTGATCTCCTTGTTGTTCTCTGCTCCCCCAGTCCCTTCCATATGTTTGTGTTGATCTCCTTGTTGTTCTCTGCTCACCGATTCCCTTCCATATGTTTGTGTTGATCTCCTTGTTGTTCTCTGCTCACCCATTCCCTTCCATATGTTTGTGTTGATCTCCTTGTTGTTCTCTGCTCACCGATTCCCTTCCTTATGTTTGTGTTGATCTCCTTGTTGTTCTCTGCTCACCCATTCCCTTCCATATGTTTGTGTTGATCTCCTTGTTGTTCTCTGCTCACCCATTCCCTTCCATATGTTTATGTTGATCTCCTTGTTGTTCTCTGCTAACCCATTCCCTTCCATATGTTTGTGTTGATCTCCTTGTTGTTCTCCGCTCACCCATTCCCTTCCATATGTTTGTGTTGATCTCCTTGTTGTTCTCTGCTCACCCATTCCCTTTCATATGTTTGTGTTGATCTCCTTGTTGTTCTCTGCTCACCCATTCCCTTCCATATGTTTGTGTTGATCTCCTTGTCTATACTCTTGAGCTGAAGTGTGTTCCTGAGTTCGCTAGTTCTTTTCTTTTACTTCAAAATCTATTATTTTTTAAATAGCTATTTTTATTAATAATCAATATTATAATTCAGATTATAATAAAAAGAAAAGAGTTTAAGAAGCACCAGCTTGTCTGACCCAGTAAGTGTATTTATTGCACTAGACATCTCATACTGGCCTTGTACATTCTTCTTTTTATTGTTATTAACCTTTTCCATCTGTTGTGTCTACCATGTTATCTTGCATGTGTCCATGATTGTACATTTTGTGTTTACAACGTTCATTAAATCACATTTCTCTTGCTTACTTTGAGTGTTGTTTGTTTTGTCAACTTCACATAGAGAAGGGTGGGTGTTTGTGCTGCCTGGCTCGGTCATTGGAACACAATACAAACAAGTTAGTGTATATGTAAATACACATTTAGCGGAACTGATAGAGATATTAAAATACAACAGGCAAGAGGAGCTTTTCATAGCACTAGGGAATTTGTGGAGGACAAAATAAAATAACTACTAAACATAAATTTGTGATTCTCATGTCAAATCAGTACTTTTGTATAGTGGGGAGGGGGGGGGGGGGGGGCATGGCATGGAGAACAACTAAGGCAATTACTAATAAACTACAGACATTCATTAACTGGTCTCTGTCCAGAACAGAGGGAATTAAATGGTTTGATAGAATCACTAATGTAGAGCTTAGGGAGAACTAAACAAGTTCCAGTGGACCCAGAGGTGAAGAAAAGATGCTGGCGTTGGATAAGACACACATTGAGAAAACTGGAAAACAAAAAACTATAGTGTCTTTACATTGAAACCAACAGGGGCATAGGAATAAATGAAGGCCCCAAAAAAACTTGAAGAATGAAGTTATAAAGATGGCTAGAGCTGCATGCGATAGCACGGGATATAACGACTTGGCGTGAGTTGATTGAGAGCCTATGCTCCACTGGGGGCTAGAACGGCAGAAGAAGTGTGTACATGCTGCTTCCGTTTCTTTGACATTGCCAGCAACATTCTCATTTGAACAGGCTTTGAGTTAATATCTGACATTGCCAGCAACATTCTCAATTGAACAGGCTTTGAGTTAATATCTGACATTGCCAGCAACATTCTCAATTGAACAGGCTTTGAGTTAATATCTGACACTGCCAGCAACACTCTCAATTGAACAGGCTTTGAGTTAATATCCGACACTGCCAGCAACATTCTCAATTGAACAGGCTTTGAGTTAATATCTGACATTGCCAGCAACATTCTCAATTGAACAGGCTTTGAGTTAATATCTGACATTGCCAGCAACATTCTCAATTGAACAGGCTTTGAGTTAATATCTGACATTGCCAGCAACATTCTCAATTAAACAGGCTTTGAGTTAATATCTGACATTGCCAGCAACATTCTCAATTGAACAGGCTTTGAGTTAATATCTGACATTGCCAGCAACATTCTCAATTGAACAGGCTTTGCGTTAATATCTGACATTGCCAGCAACATTCTCAATTGAACAGGCTTTGCGTTAATATCTGACATTGCCAGCAACATTCTCAATTGAACAGGCTTTGAGTTAATATCTGACATTGACAGCAACATTCTCAATTGAACAGGCTTTGAGTTAATATCTGACATTGCCAGCAAAATTCTCAATTGAACAGGCTTTGAGTTAATTTCTGACATTGCCAGCAACATTCTCAATTGAACAGGCTTTGAGTTAATATCTGACACCCCCAGCAACATTCTTAATTGAACAGGCTTTGAGTTAATATCTGACATTGCCAGCAACATTCTCAATTGAACAGGCTTTGCGTTAATATCTGACATTGCCAGCAACATTCTCAATTGAACAGGCTTTGAGTTAATATCTGACATTGCCAGCAACATTCTCAATTGAACAGGCTTTGAGTTAATATCTGACATTGCCAGCAACATTCTCAATTGAACAGGCTTTGAGTTAATATCTTACATTGCCAGCAACATTCTCAATTGAACAGGCTTTGAGCTAATATCCGACATTGCCAGCAACATTCTCAATTGAACAGGCTTTGAGTTAATATCTGACATTGCCAGCAACATTCTCAATTGAACAGGCTTTGAGTTAATATCCGACACTGCCAGCAACATTCTCATTTTTGAGCCGGTTTTTTTTTCCGGGTAAATATCTGACACTCCCAGCACCATATTCCCGGCATTACGAAGCGCGTTCACAACTCCTAAACCACAGACACCAACATGGAACTAGAGCGAAGTTAAACAGATGGAGAGGACGTGGAGTGAGCTGCATGCAGTAGTCAAGGACTGAACCACTTGGTGTCAGCTGGTTGGGAGACTATGCTCCATTGGGGGATAGAAGGTAGAAGAAAGGAAAAAAGGGGGGGGGGAGGTGGGCTAGAAATTCCCTACCAAATCTCACAGCCACCGAGAAGTACCACACAGTATAGTCAGCATTGTTGGCAACACAGTATGGAGTCGACAATTTTTGGCAACATTGTATAGACAGCACTTGTTGGCAACACATTATAGACAGCACTTGTTGTCAACACATTATAGTCAGCATTTAATGGTAACACTGTTTAGTCAGCGATTGTAGGCAACACATTATAGTCAGCAATTATTGAGAACACTGTTTAGTCAACGATTGTTGGCAATACTGTATGGTCAGCAATTATTGGCGACACTATATATAGCCAACAGTTGTTGGCAACACAGTAAGGTGTCAACTATTGTTGGTAACACAGTATGGAGTTTTTTTTTTTTTTTTAAATCGATCACCGGCTGTGAATTCCAGTGGAAGGTCCCGGTTAATCGTCCGCTTGGACTTTTGGCTTTCACCTGGACCTGATTTTTGCGTGTAAAACCGTTTTATCAACTATTGTTGGTGACACAATATATTCAACAATTGTTAGTAACACAATAAGAATAAACTCACAGGGAGCAAGTACAGCGGGGATCTACAGTCATCAGTAGAAATTATCCTCTTTCGACACACGTTTCGGCCCACGATTCCTAAACGTATTCGGAGGTGGGCCCACCTGAGTTCATGAAGCTCAGGGCTGCTTCCCCGCTGCACAGAATTACCGGATGGTGTTATTATTTCGGCCAGAGACAAGACGACTTAGTGGTTTCGAAGGAGGTACTGTGAGATAAGAAGTCGCCGCGACAGCGTAATTAGAACAGTCCGCATGCCTGGACGACCGAGCGACAAGCTTACTTTGGTTTACCGGACACATGTTGGACTTTTATTAGCAGTTGGCAGAGGGACACTGGCAGACAATTCGTACACGATGGACTTTTCAAAGGGATAAGAAACTCTTTTCCACTAGATACCCGGACCAGCTCACCGAGGCCCGTCCCCTACGTTGTTGCGCTGCGTCCAAAGCCAGCTAGATGCCCTTTCGGCCACCTCTCCCAGTTTTTTGAGTGTTCGTTTCCGTTCATTACCGCGCAATCCTAGTTCTTTTACCACATTGTAGAGCGAAGTGGAAACGAGGCCTCTCGCTCCCACTTCGACGGCAAAAACCCGTACTGTGTAAGCCTCGTTTCTCCTCAAACCGGCTGCTAAATCACTGTACTTCTCGAGCTTGTACAAATGATTCTCCTCCATACGCGACTCAAACGGGACCGTCAGCTCAATCAGGATGAGCTGCCGTTTTTGCGCAGAATGGAGAACGATGTCCGGTCGCAGGCCGGTTTTACGGATCAACTCGGGATACCGTTCATGTCCTGGCAGATCAACCGCCAGTAACCAGTCCCTCGCAGAGTCTAGCACGAATGGAGCGAATGCGTTTTGGTTGACCTTACCTTTTGGAACCTGCCCAGCCTTGAGGAAACGAATGGGGGCGATACTAGAACTGGCTCTGGCATTAGCCCTCATTCTAGCCTGGTCGACAACGGCTGCTAACTCCTTTAGCACCTTGTTGTGGCGCCAGGTATATCGGCCTTGACCTAGAGCTTTCCTGCACGCGGACAGGAGGTGCTCAAGAGTTTGCTTTGATTTGCACAACGGGCAAGTCGGATCGTTGGTCGCAGACCATTTAACCATATTAACACCGGACGGTAATACATCGTACGCCGAACGAACGATAAAGCTCAGTCGCAGCGGGGTCATCCGCCAGATCTCACCCCATGTGAGTACTCTTGGCAATGCGCTCTCCAGGCTGACCCAATGGCCCTGCTGCGACTGTTGGGCTGCTTTCTGGACCCGAACCTCGTTTTCGTTGTCCCTCACCGTTTGTATCACCATGTCTCGGCGTTCTTTGGCTGAGGCCTTTGACCACCAATTGACCTTCCCGTGCCCTAGGCCTCGACGGTCGGTTTGTGTGTAACCCATAATCTCCTTCAATTTTAGTGCGTTCTGAGCAGATTCAATCGCATCGAGGACTCTCCACTTGGTTCCAGTCTTTAGAGCGGGCTGGACAGCGGTGACATTTGAGTCTGAAGACTCGCGCAGAAGCATGGCGAGTCTTACCTTTCCGACTTTAAACTCTTCTGTTATCGACTTGAACGGAAGTACCAGCTTAGCCTGTTTGCAATACAGAGCCACGTCGGTCAGACAAGGCGGTGCTCCAATCCACTTTCTTAAGGCTGTGTTGATTTTCTTCTCCATGGCTTCAACTGCAGTCATCGTCACCTCGTAGACTAACAGTGGCCATAGGAGCTTCGGAATCAACATGAATTGGAGACACCATACCTTGAATTTTCCGAACAGCCTGCATCGCTCGATCGCGAGCAGGCCTGTAGCCAGTGACTCATGTATTCGCCGGACTTCCGCTCTGTCAGATAACTTTGAATCGTAGACGCGACCGAGGCTCTTCACCGGTTCCTCCAGAACCGTAGGGATCTTGTTCCTTGCCACCGTAAAACTGATTGCCGAAACCTTGCCCTTATGGATTGACAGACTCCTCGACTTCTGCGGTTTAAACTGCATACCGCTCCATTGGACCACCGCGTCCAATCTTTCCAGGATCGTGCGGGCAGACTCCTCGCTGCCCGTTATAATAGTCGTGTCATCCAAAATGCGCGCAGTGGCGGCAACAGTGATCCCCTATTTGAAGGCCCAGTCCGTAGCCGGCCGCCCCGTCTAACATGATCTGCATTGCCATGACAAACAGTATAGGTGAGATCGTACAGCCCATAGCTATCCCAATCTGCAACTCAGTCCACCTCGTGGTAAACGTCGAGGTAGAGAAGCGCAAAGCGAACTTGGAGAAATATTGCTCGACCATTTGACTGATCTGTGTCGGTACGTGAAACATGCGAAGGGCTCGCCACAGTAGCCTATGGGGGACTGCCCCGAAGGCGTTGGCTAAGTCCAAACATATAACGTGCAAATCGGTTCTCTCATTCTCAATTGAACAGGCTTTGAGTTAATATCTGACATTGCCAGCAACATTCTCAATTGAACAGGCTTTGAGTTAATATCTGACATTGCCAGCAACATTCTCAATTGAACAGGCTTTGAGTTAATATCTTACATTGCCAGCAACATTCTCAATTGAACAGGCTTTGAGCTAATATCCGACATTGCCAGCAACATTCTCAATTGAACAGGCTTTGAGTTAATATCTGACATTGCCAGCAACATTCTCAATTGAACAGGCTTTGAGTTAATATCCGACACTGCCAGCAACATTCTCATTTTTGAGCCGGTTTTTTTTTCCGGGTAAATATCTGACACTCCCAGCACCATATTCCCGGCATTACGAAGCGCGTTCACAACTCCTAAACCACAGACACCAACATGGAACTAGAGCGAAGTTAACAGATGGAGAGGACGTGGAGTGAGCTGCATGCAGTAGTCAAGGACTGAACCACTTGGTGTCAGCTGGTTGGGAGACTATGCTCCATTGGGGGATAGAAGGTAGAAGAAAGGAAAAAAAGGGGGGGGGGGTGGGCTAGAAATTCCCTACCAAATCTCACAGCCACCGAGAAGTACCACACAGTATAGTCAGCATTGTTGGCAACACAGTATGGAGTCGACAATTTTTGGCAACATTGTATAGACAGCACTTGTTGGCAACACATTATAGACAGCACTTGTTGTCAACACATTATAGTCAGCATTTAATGGTAACACTGTTTAGTCAGCGATTGTAGGCAACACATTATAGTCAGCAATTATTGAGAACACTGTTTAGTCAACGATTGTTGGCAATACTGTATGGTCAGCAATTATTGGCGACACTATATATAGCCAACAGTTGTTGGCAACACAGTAAGGTGTCAACTATTGTTGGTAACACAGTATGGAGGTTTTTTTTTTTTTTAATCGATCACCGGCTGTGAATTCCAGTGGAAGGTCCCGGTTAATCGTCCGCTTGGACTTTTGGCTTTCACCTGGACCTGATTTTTGCGTGTACAACCGTTTTATCAACTATTGTTGTTGACACAATATAGTCAACAATTGTTAGTAACACAGTATAGAGTCAAATGTTGTTGGAACAACAGTAAAGACAGCAATTATTGGCAACAGGGTATAGTCAGCAGTTGTTGGCAACACAGTATGGAATAAACTAATATTGGCAGCATTCTATCTATAGTTAACAATTCTAATTGGGGTGGGATGAGCAATGCTTTATAGTCAGTTTTTGTGAGCAATGCTGTATTTACTTTGGAGCAGGTTTTGCTTAGACGATACCCTACTTGTCACGGTCTGATTGTCAGAGGAGAATATGACGCAAACGTTTCAACAATCGACACCACAAACAGGCGCGACCTTCACTGCGCCAATATTCTGGGGTGTGTGTTAGTTCCAGCCAAGCTTATCTCCGGCACGCGTTTTCTTTGCTGACCCTACTGGTAAAATTGCGATAGACGACAATGGTACATTTCTAGGGCGCTTGGCTGCACAACGAAGCGTGACGGCTGCTCCAGGACAGGTCCTCACGGCAAAGATTATGTTACCAAAGCACAGTTGGCATCACTTCCGCTTGGCAAATCTCTAATGGATTTACGAAGCAGACTTGGTCGTGAAGGGCATTCATAGAAAGTGGCTGAAATAAATGCCTATCATTTGCATCACATTTTGCATTATCAATTTATAATTAACAAGGTGTGTATGATAAGTATGTATGCGTGTATGTGTGGCATGTAAATGAGTGGTATGCATATGTAGGCGTGTTTGTGTATATGTGGTTTTGTGTATGTATGAGTTTTTGCATGGGTAAATGTATAAAACTGTGTGTGAGTGTGTGCGTCTTTTTTGTTTAAAAAAAAAATAAGATTCTTTTTCCACGCTTTTAGGCATATAGGGCTAGGCCTATATTTTTATAGACCAATCGGCACAAGATGGGTGATGTGGTCATCATCACACCGGCCGCCTTTACTTCCCGGGACTACACCCGGTACCCACTCAAGGTTGCATCGACCTGGGAGTCAAGGCCATTTTTGAAAAATCAGGCTCCGCCAGGGTGCGAACCCACGACCTTCTGATCCGTTGCGAGCGTCTAGCCGCTACACCACGTGTGTGTTGATGTGCGTGTCTGTGTATGTGTGTTTGAGTGTGTCTATAAGTCTGTGTACTTGTCTGTGTATGTGTATCTGCGTGTGTGTCTGTGTCTCTGTATGTGTGTGTCTGTTCATGCGTGTATGTGTTTGCGTGTGTGTCTATAAATGTATGTGGGTGTGTCTGTGTGCCTGTGTATTATGTATGTAGGTATGTATGTATTTATGTGTGTGTGTGTGTGTGTGTATGAATGAATGTATCTAGGTTTGTGTGTATGTATATGTATATATAGATATATATGTGGCATGTGTGTGTATATATGTATGCTGGTGTGTATGTAGGTATCTGGGTGTGTATACATGTGTGTGTAAGTGAGTGTGCATGTGAGTGTGTATGCGCGTGTATGTGCATGCAATTTACCATCGATGCTTTTGTATGTTCTTCCCCTCATATTCATAAGACGCATATTATTATTTGAAAACAACATGCTTTATGGATAAAATACAACTGCTGTGTGAAAGATGGGTGCTTGGAAGGGCCGAATGTAAGACAGGCCTGTGTGTCCAGTTTGTGACCCTTTGAAAATGAAATTCGTTCGTTGGTTCGCTCGTCCACTGTCGACTGGTGCCGGACCGGAACCGGACAGCTCAGGTCCATTCACCCCCTCCCCACTCCCCCAGAAATTGTTTTGTGGGGGAGGCTGAGGGTCCTCTTCCAGTAATTAAGATTAGAAAGTTGACACTGACTGGGTAGAAAGTTGACACTGACTGGGTAGAAAGTTGACACTGACTTGGTAGAAAGTTGACAATGACTGGGTAGAAAGTTGATACTGACTGGGTAGACAGTGACTGAGTAAAAGGTTGACACTGGCTGAGTATAGGTAGATAGTGACTGGGTAGAAAGTGACTGGGTAGAAAGGTGACAGTGACTGGGTAGAAAGTTGACACTGACTGGGTAGACAGTGACTGACTAGAAAGTTTACACTGACTGGGTAGACAGTTGACACTGACTTGAAGTCATTGACTGGGTAGAAAGTTGACAATGACTGGGTAGACAGTGACTGAGTAAAAGGTTGACACTGGCTGGGTAGACGGTGAATGGGTAGGCAGTGACTGGGTAGAAAGTTGACACTGACTGGGTAGACAGTGACTGGCTAGAAAGTTGACACTGACTGGGTAGACAGTTGACACTGACTTGGAAGTCAGTGACTGGGTAGAAAGTTGACAATGACTGGGTGTAAAGTCAACATTGACTGGGTACAAAGTTCTCACTGACTGGTTAGACGGCGACTGGGTGTAAAGTTTACACTGACTGGGTAGAAAGTTGACACTGACTGGGTAGACAGTGACTGGGTATAATGTTGACACTGAGTGGGTAGAAAGATGACACTGGCTGGGTAGACAGTGACTGGGTATAATGTTGACACTGGCTGGGTAGACAGTGACTGGGTGTAATGTTGACACTGAGTGGGTAGACAGTGACTGGGTAGAAAGTTGACACTGGCTGGGTAGACAGTGACTGGGTAGAAAGATGACACTGGCTTGGTAGACAGTGACTGGGTATAATGTTGACACTGAGTGCGTAGACAGTGAATGGGTAGAAAGATGACACTGGCTGGGTAGAAAGATGACACTGGCTGGGTAGAAAGATGACACTGGCTGGGTAGACAGTGACTGGGTAGAAAATTGACACTGGCTGGGTAGAAAGTTTACACTGACTGTGTAGAAAGTTTACACTGACTGAACAAACACTTTCTACTGACTGTCAAGCAGTCAACAGTAACTTTTCAGACAGTTAAAAGTGTCTATGTAGAGAAGTGGGCATTTATGGACACTACTAGCAAATTACATCTAGGGCACACATCGTGAAGAGCATAATCGCCCACGCCCGAGTGATCCATGAACCCTGTATAGATTAACGACTAATAAACCCGTTTGCCGACATGCCTTGTTTGCATATTTCGTAAGAGGTGAAGGATACGCTTTATAGTCTGTTTCTGTCGTTGAATTTGATTTGCACGAAAATTCTTATTGCAACTCATGTTTGAAGACTTTTCACAAAAATTATTTAACTTTAAAAACATAACTAACATAATTTACAATTAGTTCTTTGCTTAAATTGTATTATTATTGCATCAAAAGGTAGAACTGATGGCTTGAGACGATATTACTGCGAGGCGAAAACAGACTATAAAGCGACAGAGCCTAGGTGGCGCTGACGGCAGAGGAAGTCGTAACGGACTGAAGGTGACCGCAGGGAACTCGTTCATAAGTGACCGTCCGTTTTCTTGTGGCAGGCAGGGAGTTTCATTTTCATTTTCCTCAACCATGAAGACCGCACAGCAAATTCTGGCATGCATGTTATTCGTCGCACTTGCCATCGAAGAAGGTAAGTCAGGCCTCATTATCGCCTCGGTAAATAATCTTCGTTCAAGGAGAAGTTTCCTGAAAGTGGTCTCGTCTCTACTCTCGCCGTGACCTTGTTTAGTGTACAGGGTCTAATGGCTGCTTTCTCATACTCATGCATTAGTTAACAAATGTTTATATAGTTGTATACAGTACTCCATCCGTAATCGTTTAGGATCGTTTATTTGTTAATTCCCTTAAATATTTGATCCTAAATCGTTTAAAATAAGCTACAGTCGAGACTGGGATGTGGTGTGACAACCTCAAGTTCTGTGTGGGAATTTTGTATTTTGGTGTGTAACCGCTCCCCTTTCTCCCTGCCCCCACCACATGATTTATATTTATATCTACACAGAATTGACACACTGGTCAGAGCTAATAATAACGGTCTATTGGACGCCTGGTTCAGGATAGTGCCGCTCCCTGGTTGTTGAGCCATGCAAAAGAAACATGGACAGACAACCTGTCACTGTTGACATTGTCAAAGTCATTTCCTTACCATGAAGGTCATAGTCGCACAAGGAAGCGTCACAATGGTGGCCATAAAAGTCACTTGAGTCACAACCTTAACAAAGTGTTCTCTGGAGAAATGTTTCTCCTTGGCTATCCAACAGTCTCTCCCGGTTTGGGTTCCAGAGTCCCATTATAAGATGAAAAATAAGGATAGACCCATTCACCTGACAACCCAACAAGTTAAGTCATATAGGACATAATTAGGGATTTTTTCATTCTTCTTTTCGTGTTTACCACCTGAATGTTGCGTTTAACAGATCTGAATTATTTGTATACAGACTGCTGGTTCTTGCCTCTCGAAGAGATGCATTCTGACTTTGAAGGAATCTCCCAGTTAGACTCCAACATGCTGGCTATCCTCCTACAACATGCTGGCTATCCTCTGAATAACGGCAACATATTATGGCAGCCAAAAACACACCCCGACAGGGCCTCATTAGGTTGTGTATTGTAAACATTCATAAACTTAAACTCCGGGCTATCCTCCAAATGACGTCCTAAATTATTGAGGCAGAAAATATACCCTAACAGGGTCTCGGTCGCGTGTCAATTGCGCGCTTCCGGCATCTTCCACCACCGCCAAGAGTATCCCCTGCGCCACTCGCACGGCGTGGATTGGGGCTAAACTAGATGGCTGGGACTCACGACCAGCAGCTTCCTTCATTTAATTTTCTCGTGAGCCCTAGCCGAAAATCTGCTCTTTGTGGCTGTAACATCAGTGAAACTTTGCTAAATATAAATTGGAGCCGCACTGGCAATGCAATTGCCTCACCCCCCCCCCCCCCCAGAGGTGGGGGGGGGGGGGGGCGCTAAACTAGATGGCTGGGACTCACAAGCAAATTAATTGGAAGAAGTTGCAGGAGATGTAGTAGATGCTGGTCATGAGTTCCTGCCATCTAGTTTAGCACCCCATCAGCGCCGCGCGTAGTGGCCTGGGGGATACGCTCGGCAGTAAGTTTAATTGGAAGAACACTTTTCGCTAACCTGCGTCAGAGCATGTGGTCTTGTGTCGCCATTGTGTGTATTGTTGCGTTTCTCAAAAATGTCAACGGGCAGTAATTCTAGTTTGGCCGCAATGTTCATCGAAGCCTGCAATTTACACATGACTGAGGCCCTGTCAGGGTGTGTTTTTTGCAACCATAATATGTGAATTATGTGGCCGTTATTTGGAGGATAGCCAATATGCTTTAGGGAAGGCAGTGGGGCTGTTCTTGTTTTCCCATTCATTTAAATTGTGAGATCTGCAGAACCAAGTCTGCAAATAAGCTAGTTCTGTAACAACGGATGTGTACGCAGCACGCAAGTTCTGTAAAAAGGGAAAAGAAAGGGCCAGATGTGTACGAACAACCAGAAGCTGAAGTTTTGCTGGGATTGACAGTCGGTGAATGTGAAGATCAGTCAAACTATTACCAGTCTGTGACATATGGGTGTGGCTTGTTCTGGGGCCCCATTTTGGGAAAGAATAGAACCACTGAGCCTTAACAAGCACATGTGCCATCTCCACAATGAAGGTTGGTAATAGTGTACAGTAGCTTCTATCTTTGGGAATATTGTATGTACAATCCTATGTATGGCCTATATGCGTATATCGCTGCCTAGCTGTAAAACACAAACAGTATGCTACGTGCCGTATGAACATAGGTTTAGCTCCTAGCTTGTTTCACTGTTACATGCAACTTGTGACATCAGCTTGTTGGTGTCACATGACATGGCTGGTTATTTGTGGAGGGAATATGTCACATCTGTTCCCGACCAGTCAGATCATGGGCCTTATGATTACTTCCCCTAGAGTCTCGCACAGCTGGCGGCTATCCTCCGAATAACGGTCCCAAATTATTGACACTATGAAAATACCCTAACAGGGCCTGACTTATATGTAAATTGCGGACCTCTTTCCGGCAACTATACCGCCACCGCTGAGAGATCTCCTGCACTGTAGCTGCTGCTCATGAGTCAACCATCTAGTTGAGGCCCCCTCCACGTGGCATGGTGGAAACTATCGGCGGTGACATCAACTCTGCGGAAGCTTTTCTGCGGTATGCAGTATAGTTGACGGAAAGCAATTTACATACGGCTGATGCCCTGTTAGGGTATTTTCTTAGCCTTTATAATTTGGGGCTGTTATTCAGAGGAAAGCCCAATGGCTCTTATGTGTCATTCGGTCTCACTGAGGTAACTTTTTATTAGTTATCCTGGACATTCTGTTGTGAATTGTGTGGCCTATATTTTTTCAGCTGGACACAAGCCTTAACAAGAAGAGGCTGTTCTTATAGTAGTAAATACACACAATTAGAGAGAGGAGACTGCCCTGTCATAGATGGTGACTTGGAGAGGAGACTGCCCTGACATAGGTGGTGACTTGGAGAGGAGACTGGCCTGACATAGGTGGTGACTTGGAGAGGAGACTGCCCTGTCATAGGTGGTGACTTGGAGAGGAGACTGGCCTGTCATAGGTGGTGACTTGGAGAGGAGACTGCCCTGTCATAGGTGGTGACTTGGAGAGGAGACTGGCCTGACATAGGTGGTGACTTGGAGAGGAGACTGCCCTGACATAGGTGGTGACTTGGTGAGGAGACTGCCCTGTCATAGGTGGTGACTTGGAGACTGCCCTGACATAGGTGGTGACTTGGTGAGGAGACTGCCCTGTCATAGGTGGTGACTTGGAGAGGAGACTGGTCTGTCATAGGTGGTGACTTGGAGAGGAGACTGCCCTGACATAGGTGGTGACTGAAGAATTGGGGACTTGGAAGGAGCGTGCGTATGCTGTACTGAAAGATAAACACCAGAATTTATATTTTGAGGACCTATGTACATACACAATTTTTTATCCACGCCTGGCCAGTCCCTAGTTCTTGAAGCCATTTTGGGAGGCTGGTTTGTCCCACAAGGAAAATAAAACTGGAAAGGCGGACAGAAACGTAATGAGATGGGCACTTTTGTTGTGGAGATGGCCTAGAACTTTGTGACACCGGACTATTATACACTACAGAAGAGTTTTGCTGATGTTTAAAGTTCCTCTTTTGTCCTCTCAACTTGAACCCTGAACTCCCTGCATGGCTTCTGGGCTCCCATTTTGCAGGGAAAAACAACAGATCTAGTGCCCCGCTTATGAACATGACGTAAAAATCCACTAATCCCGAGTTGCATTAAATTGTATCTGCCTGCAAGATGAGAAACCAACAGTCTTCCGACAGCTACAGTCATCGCTGAGAGTATTTTCCCCCCCCCCCCCAGGCCGCTCACGCAGCGTGGATTGGGGCTGAACTAGATGGCTGGGACTCACGAGCAGCAGTTTTGCTTGTGAGTCCCAGCCTTCTAGTTCAGGGGTGGGGGATACTCGTGGCAGTAGTTGCCGGAAGTCCACAAATTAGGTCGCAGAAAGTTCGCAATTTACATGTGACTAAGGCCCTGTTTTTGGCCGCCATAATATGGGTCCGTTATTCAGAGAGTAGCCGAAAAAGCCAACCAGTTGAGAGTGGCTGGATTGACCTTGTTATGTACTGCTGTGTGTCTCACTGCTTTGGCCAATTTTTGTAACAGCACCGCATCGTAGCTGTCGTTCTGTCTTCCTGCCAGGCCCCCATTCTGAACTGCAGGATTTGGACCTCATCCATGCTCATGATTTGGTCCGCACTCAGAAAAGTAGCATTTTAAAGTTGTGATAGAACCTTACAGGTGAAACACAATTTACTGAACACAGATTCATGCACACATGAGTATACGTGACTCAGTATATGGTGACACTCAAACTTAGTAGAGGCAGTTAAGTTTACTGTCATTTTGTTGTTACATGTTTTTCTTCTCTTTGTCTATCTTTACAGTGTACTTAGTAATAAGTACAAAACAGGTGAGCAATAAACTTGACAGCTTTCTTGAACTCTGCCAGCCATTTTGGGTCACAACCAGTGTAAACTTTTGACACTTGACCCCTGTGACATTGGGCTGTCAGGATCTGGTTTCTGCCTGCTTACAGCTGCCACATCTACACGCTGTGCCCTTGCTCTGGGTCACCTTTGCTCCTTACACAATTATCACCTGTCTTTTTCATTCTTTTTTCTTCTCACCTTGCACTGCTGAAATCTTGGTCCTTTTTCTTAGGAAGCTTGCATTAAAATATTTTTGCAGTTGAAACACTTCCCCTAATGTTGTGGCAATCTGCTGTGGTGCTTCATTTTTGTTTTGAGATTGTTTTTGCTGAGAAAGAGTTTCTTAAAATTCATTATTATCATCAATCTCATAGCAGACATGGATTCTTCTCTTGTGTTAAGTCAAACCATCCTTGCATTTCTCCTGATGTTTGTGTCTTTCTCTTTACATCCTAAAGTTACCATTCATTTATTGTCATTTCTCTCTCTCTCTCTCTCTCTCTCTCTCTGTTTATCTATATATCACATTCTTCCCCTCCCCCCAGTCTCTTATTTAGCCATGTCTCACAGGTGGTGTTTATTTGCAGGCTGGTCCAATGAGGTGTCCCCAACTCCCGAGCCATTTTTTTGTCACAGCTGCAACAGTTTCACAAATCCAGACTGTGAGACAATCACAGATGACCGGTACAAGGTTCAGTGCAGCGCAAATCAGACGATATGCAGAAAAGTGGAACAGCACAGTAAGTTGTCACATTGTTTCCTGTAGAAGTTGTGTGAATGTATCTCAATGCAGTCTACCTGTCTGCTCATCTGTCAAGCTAGAGCACTAGATAGCTGGTTATGTATCCTCTGGGGCAGTTTACCTCATCACACAAAAAAGGGCTTGAACCAAACTTATCAAATGTGCTTTCTTCCAGCTCACTGCCACCTGCCCAGGGACTCTTGAGCTCTCCTCATCCGCTACAACAGGGAATCCAACTGGGGCCAGCATATCATTACCAGTTGTTCCCCGTGTGGGTTCCGGGGCCCTATTATAGGGAAAACAAGAATAGACCCACTGCCGACTGAAAAGCATGTCGTAAGTCAACTAATTGGTAGCTTCCTTCGAAGTTGGAGTGCATCTGCCTGAGAGGCAATGAACCAACAGTCTGCATTCAGGTGAATCAGATCTATAAAACTGATATACACTCACTCAGGTTCTGGGGCAGGGCTGCAGTTCAAGAGTCAACGAAAAACCAGAACTTTCTGCCAGAATTTCCAGCTGATGAACGCGAAGAAGAATATTATTATTACTAGGTGTATTGTTTCACAATCTTACTATGCTTGGACTTAGGCCTCTGGCCCATGAGGATCCCTGTTTTCAGTAATTTGGTCACTGATTAAATTTAGTAGCTCCACTCTCCAAGCACAGGACTGGTACTTAGCTTATTTGTGTGTCAAACATTTATTTGTGACCTAATGCTGAGAAGATACTAGATACATGATCAAGGGCACTGTTTACCCACTTTGAGAAAGTTTGTGTCTCAGGGGCGTGTCACTTCAACAGTCCGGGGAGATCATTCCATTAATTTGCTTCAGATATTGTTTTGAGGTTGGCTTAATACATTTAAACTGAATAAGCAATGATTGTTACAGAAATCATTTGTATGCTTTTTCTGTTGTCACAAATCTGACCTCAGCTGAGCTGGAGTCTTGCAACAATCACCCACAACTTGAAGCAATTTATTCTAACCCATATTTCAAATCAAGACATGATCATATTACAATTTTTTTCGTGTTGTGAGCTGCCTAAAAATATTGATCTTGTAGTTCTGAAAGCCAGATTGCATTGAACTTTTCGGCTGCATGTTTGATTTGGCAGATAGCAGCAAGTTTTCAAAGTCATCAAGTCTTTGTAGGTCATTTTCATATTCTCTAAATTGCAGCACTGTCCGTTTTAACTTTGGAATAGCTGTGAAGCATACCTTCTATTATACACACCATTTAGATCCCATACCTGACATGCTTCTATTATACACACCATTTAGATCCCATACCTGACATGCTTTTTTATACACACCATTTAGATCCCATACCTGACATGCTTCTGTTATACACACACATTTAGATCCCATACCTGACACCTCAGCTATACCTGACATGTTTCATTATACACACCTTTTAGTCTTGCAACTATTATCACCCACATTTAGATCCCTACCTGAATGTTTCCATTATACACACCACATTTATTTATTCTACACACCACATTTAGATTTCAACATATACACAGACATTTGATCATATATACAATTTTTTTACCTGACATGTTGATCCTATACCTGACATGCCTATTATAAGAACCTGACATATTGATCTTGATCCTATAGTTCTGAAAGCCAGATTGCATTGAACATTTTTCGGCTGACATGCTTCTATTATTTTAGATTTTGCAGATAGCAGCTATGTTTATACACACCACAAGATCTATCAAGTCTATTATTTTAGATCCACCTGACATTTCTATTATACACACCATTTAGATCCTATCTGAAATTGCATCCTATACCTGACATGCTTCCATTATATACACCACATTTAGATCCTATACTGACATGCTTCCATTATACACACCTTCTAGATCCTATACCTGACATGCTTCCATTATTAGACCACCATACCTATACATGCTTCTATTATACACACCACATTTAGATCCTATACCTGACATGCTTCCATTATATACACCACATTTAGATCCTATACCTGACATGCTTCCATTATACACACCTTTTAGATCCTATACCTGACATGCTTCTATTATACACACCACATTTAGATCCTATACCTGACACCATTTAGATCCCATACCTGACATGCTTCTATTATACACACCATTTAGATCCTATACCTGACATGTTTCCATTATACACACCATTTAGATCCCATACCTGACATGTTTCCATTATACACACCATTTAGATCCCATACCTGACATGTTTCCATTATACACACCATTTAGATTCCATTACTGACATACATTTAGATCCCATACCTGACATGCTTCATTTACACACCATTTAGATCCCATACCTGATCTATTATACACACCACATTTAGATCCTATACCTGACATGCTTCTATTATACATACCTGACATGCTTCCATTATACACACCACATTTAGATCCCATACCTGACATGCTTCCATTATACACACCATTTAGATCCTATACCTGACATGCTTCTATTATACACACCACATTTAGATCCTATACCTGACATGCTTCTATTATACACACCACATTTAGATCCTATACCTGACATGCTTCATTATATCACTACCTGACATGCTTCCATTATACACACCATTTAGATCCCAAATGTGGTCCATGAGCAGCAGACAGACATTGTTTATATTTGAATCTGAACTCAGATAATCCTGTGATTAGTTTGTCGAGTAGTTTGAACACTCACATAAATTGGAAAGGAGAACGTGAAATATGAGGTATCTAAGCGGAAGAGGTGGGATTTTTGACCCAGCCTGTATATAAGCATATTAATTTGCACGATTAATTGCACTCAACAGACAAGTAAACTGACATGTGTTTTTCAGTGTACTACAACAAGGACGACCATGTGAGAGTTTTCCGTCAGTGTGCTACACGGGGAACCCCTGGAGGCTGTGACTCCCGAACAGGAACATATCGCTTCAAGACCTGGTATTGCCACTGTCAAGGCAGTCTATGCAATGGTTCCAACAGTCTGTTGGCATCAGTAATGTTGACGGTCACTTTGATTTGTGCCAGTTTAGGGCTGAGAAAATGCTTGTGAAGATCAGTTTGACGTGTGTGCCAGTCTCCTAGTATGTCAGGTTATTGTTTTCTAATCTAGATTTTGTTTCTGGAAATCAGCCGCTGGTCGTGTCACATACATAGTTGTCAAATTCTACTTCTTGATGAATTTTTGAGTATTTTAAGCTCACCTACCTTGTATTATCTTAGCTATGTCTGAAAGTATTAAAGTATGTGCCTGTGCACAAACATACATCCAGTTAGAGAATTGTGACACTTGGGACTGGAACTGATATCAGCAGTGTTGGAGAAATGGTCACGGGAGATACAGTTGTAGCCAGGTGAAAGGTTTTTGTCAGAACTGAAGTGGAGATAAGAGCTCTATGCTTATCTGCCAGTTTGCCCAGTATGCTAGTGGCGATGTGGTTTTAAGACTGGCATGTCATTCCTGATCATAAGATGCAGGGGAGAGAAGTCATGTGGCAAACATTGCAGGTGTTTTTTGAGGTGTTCCAGAAACATGTAGTCTTCATGAATGAATCTCATAGCATGTGTGTCTGCTGTCTGTGTGGAAACTGAGGGGCTAGAAAACTTCTCATTGTAGGAATTTATTTACACATTTACTTGTCTTGTTCAATGCTTTTTATAATAAACATTCCTGCATAAAAGAGTGTTGTCACTTGTGTCAGTGGTCACCCCATTTCCACGATGTGGATCACAGCTCATGTTTCTGTTGTAATGAGGCCAATCATTGGAGCTAGACATTAATTGGTAACACCTAGCTAGTCTGGCTTGTTTATAGGGCACGTCAGTTTAACTACCGTGGCCTCAAATTTGTTGTTGAGCTAGAGATGTCTTGTTAACCCAACTGTGTGTATATTATGTTGATTCGAGGATATTATCTGAAATGGTTGTAGCCATTCATCCATGAGACTGACATTTTAAATCACATTTTTATATTCAAGAATTGAGGATATTCTTGTTTTCTGTGTCAACGAGAAGCTGCCAGTTGAGCTCTATACAGAGTGGATAGTACCTGGCCACTCTCAGCTTGTGTGTTGTCTTGGCAGACGTGAATGTGTAGTGTCTGTGTGGTGTGCGCAAACTAGAGTTGTATCTGAGGGGAGCTTGTTCAGTTTGTTTTAATGTCCTTGGGCCTTTGAATATTCAGATGTTCACAATTTTCACTATTTCTGGTATACCTGTTGTTTGCCAGACTGTTAGGTCATCCCACATTCAGTGTTGTAGTTTTTTGGACTAGTTTCACTTTGATAACAAATTGTTTTTTTCTAGCAATAGTTACTGTCTTTTATAATTAATATTTGAGATATCTGTATCTACATTATATTTATCACAAAAACCAAGTTATTTTTTTTTTTAAAATATTGATTGAATGTTTACTGTGAAGAGCTTTTTTTTTTTTTTAAATTGGCTTTGTTTTGCTGAAGCTTCATTTATAAACCTAACTTACTGTGTAGGTTTTATATAGGCTTTTTTTTTTTATATTAATTGTAGAGACAAACTTACTTTCTCATAGTCCTTGTATAGTGCATACACAAGCATACTTTCTCAATAGTCCTTGTATAGTGCATACACAAGCATAATATACTCATATAGTGGCGATAATGACACTGAGCTTGGTAGCTGACCCACGTCACTGACAGGCAAGTTTCAGCAGCTGCAAGTAAAGTTGTGGATCCTGCTTGATTTGTGAATATAGTTGGTTTTGCTAAGTTTATGGCTTCAGTAGTTTTGTTGCTTATCATGTGGGTATTTTCTGTCACATTTTGTTTGATGGTGAAGTCTGCATGTGACACTCCAGCAGATGCAAGTCTCACCGACTAGGACAGCAGTGCGTTGAAAGTCTTAGTACTTGTTTGATGCCAGGCAGTTTGACAGACTACTGCACAAGTATAGCAGTATACTTGCCTCCTGCAGTATGTCTCTCTTTGCCCTCTTCAAATTATCTCAGTAAGTTTCCATCACTTTGAAAATGCCTCAGACCTGAAACATTGTGTTGGCATCTGTTGCATGGACTTTGTCTACCACGCTTAAAGTGTTTGAGTTGTCAGTGGTAGTGGAGTAGGTCAACCTGCCTGGTTTCCATAGACGTAGCTCTTGTTTAAGAAGGTCAATGGTTCTGAAAACACAATATGTAGACTATGGGCCTGGTTTCCATAGACGTAGCTCTTGTTTGGGAAGGTCAGTGGTTCTGAAAACACACAATATGTAGACTATGGGCCTGGTTTCCATAGACGTAGCTCTTGTTTGGGAAGGTCAGTGGTTCTGAAAACACACAATATGTAGACTATGGGCTTCATTCATGAAGTCAGCAGTTCTTGTATGGGGCTCACAGAGGTTGGACATTTAACTCGCCCTTTCCATCCTGACATCATCAGCAGTTAGTCCTATTATTTGCTGAGATTATCCATTGTTGTTGTGGTGCCTGGTGACATTGAAGCTTACAAGTCTTATGTTTTGTATTCTTGAGATAGTATTTTTATTTGCCTGCATTTATTTGGTTGTGCTCTATTTGTGTGCAGCCCATATTTTGCCAACAATGAACCAGCCCACTGTTTTAGATGTGATAATACTTGTCTACATGAAAACTTGTTTCAGTGTTAGTTTGTGTTCTTGTCAAATAAACAGGATTTTACATTCACTTTGTTCATTTTTTACATTCCTTATCCTTTTGTGTGTGACTTAATCCCTCTGTTATCTTCTAGCTTTCATCTTTTACATTATGTGTGTCTTACATCTTACACCTTTTATTCTCCCGGTCCATATTTAACAAAAGAAAGGGAAAAGACTGGCAGGGAAAATAAAACAGATGAAACTGAGTTGTCAGTTTTGATCTGTACTGCACTGGTTGACTGTGATCTGTACTGCACTGGTTGACTGTGATCTGTACTGCACTGGTTGACTGTGATCTGTACTGCACTGGTTGACTGCCAGATAGGTCTTTGGGTACAGTCTTATTCTTATTGGGCTTGTTTAATCTCAAGCTGATTTATCATTGGCCTTTCTCTGAAGTAGTACAGCATAAATATGACTTGAACGCTCAGTTTGGAGGAAAGAAAAGACCTGCACGGCTTTGTAACCCACTTTTCAACCAGAGAGTCTTTAAAAACAGGCAAATCGATGAGAAGCAGGGCTAAGTCTTTTGTATGTTTAGTTGCTTGTTGGTGGCATCTTGACTGTACTGACATTGTTTGGTCTGCCTTTTGAAATCACAAACATTTCATATGTTCGTTAAAAATGAAGTGTTAACGCCTCCCAAACTGTGACCAGTTCAGGGGTTAAATTGTCATTTGCTGTTATGGGTATAATGAGTTGAGTCAAGAATGTACATCACAGCCCTCAGGGCATTTCCATGCATGCTCCGTTCTCATCTTCAGCAGCCAGTGCAGAGTTCCAACACTGATGGTACCGGTCACAATCTGGTTAAAAGTCTGTCTTGCCTTACCTCCGAGTGTAGTGAGCCTGCCAGACCCTCCGGTTACACCCAGGTGCCTCATTCTCTCCAGGCCATAATAATCTTGTTTCTCTCCTGATTCCGTTGCTTGTTCCCAAAGGGCCTGACCACATCTGCCTTGTCATGGAAAAATCACCACCCAGTGGTACGGATGCAGCCAATCTGTCTGCCTGCTCATTGCCCACCACGCCGGCATAGCCAGAAGAAAAGATCTAAAGTATGCTCACCACCCGTGACTTTTTCCAGTGAAGCTAGCCACTCTGCTCGAAGCATTTGTACTTTATCAAGCTTTTTAGCACATGCAAAATACTGCTGTGAAATCATTGACAGTCCAGAAACTAGATGTCACAACCAGAAGATGTTTTTACAGCCATGGTTCAACCTGTTTGCAAAGTCAGAAAATTCTAACAAAAATGGACACAGATCCGTACAATTGCAAATATAGTTTAATTAATAAGATAGTAGACTAAACAAGGTAAAAAGTTCTGAGAATATTACAGCCAGGCGTTCACGAAGCAAAAATGCTTTTTGCTACCACAGACCATACAACTGCAATAATGTGCAGAAATAAGAAGTAGATGAAGAAAATCAGAACTCTTTGATTCTGCCAGGGTACTTTGCGAAGACAGATCAATTTTCATAAAAAACTGCTGTGAACACAGCCTGTGAACAACCAGAAGTTTACAGCCCTGAAGCAGAAAATTCACAAAAATGTACAATTGCAAAAGAGAAGTAGATGAACAACCAGAAGTTTCTGTCAGAGTTTACAGCCAGTGTTCGCGAAGCAGAAAATTCACAGACCAAAATAATGTTATTAGAAGTACTTCTACAACAGAATTTCTATAGTGTTGCGTCAAAAATTAGTAAAGAGGAACAATGAGTGACAACTGCTGTGAGCAGGAGTTAGTAATTAAAAGCCAGAGTTTTTATGCAGTTTACCCAGAGCTCGCAAAAGAATCTTCACAACAAATTATCCACAGTGTACTTTGCACATATAATTTATGCAGTCAGTATGAAAGGCAATGAATACTTGCTGTTTAGTAAATAAACACAGTTTTTAGATACCCAGAGTTCCGCACCTGACACAACTGTCGATAGTGTGGTTGCACCACTAGATATGGCTTCTAAATTACCTGTTTGTATTTTCCCCAAAATTAGGATTTCTACATTCAAAGTAGAAAAAGAATAAACAGCCAGTTCCCAAAAGTCCAAACTACTGGCTAGAAACAGCGACACACACATCACTACACGACTGTCTTCCGTGAATTAAAATTGCTGTATATCCACTTCACAATATCCGCTTGTAGATTTGTAATACGAATACATTTAGAACACAGGACTTTGTAAGCATATTAAAATGTCACACAATGCAACATGGAAGCGCTTCCAGTAACCTATTTTCGAGGGGACTCCTCCAAAATGTACCGTGATTTAGTCGGATGGACAACAGGACCTGGTTTAAGCTGCCGAAATAAAACGTCAAGGTCTGAATTAAAATTTAGCAGTATAGAATACCTGGCATAGCCAAGGCAGCGGTTCCCAGCTTTTTCCAGAGATCACATTTTTTAGACACAATGTCGCTTGTGGCCCTACAAGAAAAGTCTTCATCAGTTGACATGATATTTAGTGGGTTTCAGCTAGGCTACGATTTTTGCATTTCGGCCTATTTCCAGCAAGTTCATAATTAGTCGCATTTTGCGACATGCATCTACTGGGTCTATTCTTTAACATATAAAATTGCCCCAAAAAACCCACTGATGTATATTAAAAAATCAGCAACTAACCACCTGCGAGGTTAGATATTTGAGAAACGCTGTGAACAAAACTAGAAGTGATTACGTGAGAAATTATTGGTACAACATCTATAATTAAATTGACTGAAAAATAAAGACTAAACTGGAACTCCAGTGAAATGTGACCAAAAAGCTTAACGAAATGGGGAAGCATGCACAAAAACAAACACGTTTTGGTCTTTGTCAAACATGAAGTGAACTACACAAACAACAGAGGAGAGTATTCAGATCTCTAAGGGGGGACTTGAGCAACGTTTAAAAAAAAAAAAATTTGATGTGGAGTGAAGGAAATAAAACAAACAACGGCAAAAAAATATCAGTCAAAAATATTTTTTAAAAAAAAATATTGTAAATATATAATATAATGGTAGGAATAAAAGAAATACAATGTTAATGATACTGACAAGAGACATAATAAAGTAATATTATGAAAGAAAAGAGTTACAGTTAAAAATGTGATAATAGTAAAACTGTTTAGATAAAGGTATGTTAGATACCACATGGACTAAGAACGCCAAGGCTGTGGATGAGACGATTTTCCAAAGTGAGGCGCGTGGTATGATCGCCAGAGCAAGATTTTAAAGCTGTGACAGATTTATTATCTTGATCTCTGTGGTCAGAGCTGCTAAAACGGAAACGGATTGGTTTAAATGTCTTCTGGTCAATATCGGAGAGGTGTTCCCGGAAACGATACGATCAGTTAGCTTTCTGCCAGTCTCCTCAATGTATCCCTTATTGCATCTTTTGCAGATTATGGCATAAATTACGTTGCTGGATTCACAAGTAAAATGTTCTCTAAATTTGGAAAGAACCATTAGGGAAACTGACCGAGAAGTCTGCACAACAAAAGGACATGTCTTGCACTGCAGTGAGCATTCAGTAGTCCCAAAAGGAAGTGCTGTGTGGATCGGTGAGAGTCGGCTTCGGACAAGTATGTCTTTAAGGTTGCGGTCGTGTCTATAAACTAATCTTGGCTTCTCACTAAAGATTATCTTGGTGTCCGGATCAGAGCGATGTCCAAATGGCGAAAGAATACTTTGGAAGCAACCATTTTGTTAGGATGAAAAGTTAAAATCAATTTGGATCCATCGCTGGTGGAATTACGTTTGGTAGAGAAAGCATCTCTCCTGGTGATTGTTAAAACTGTGTTGTTCAGAGCCTCTTGTAGAATGTGTTTCGTATAGAATAAGGGCACGGAAGAAATCAAAAAGTGCAACTGATCTATCAAAGAAGTCAGAAACATCAGAGCACAACCTGCGCAATCGAAGGTGCTGTGAATACGGAATATAATTTTTACACGGTAGTGGGTGAGACGACGTAAAGAGGAGATAATTATGAGATTCCGTAGGTTTATAGAAGGTTGTAGTCTTCAAACATGTGAAATCGAAACTGACCTTGATGTCACGAAAGTTTACTGTAGTGGTGGAGATCAGTGAGGTGAATTTGTTAGCCGGATTGAAATTGTTGATGTAAGTGATGAATTGGTCAAGCTCAACCTTAGACACTTCGGTGATACCAACGCCATCATCATGTATCTCCTATACACCTCCGGGTATGATAAACTTTGCCCGGGTGTGATAAACTGACCTCCTATTCTAGATGGCACCCGTAACTGGGACCCATCTTGGTGCCCATCGCGACTCCACTGATCTTGTCGAAATACTCACCATTGAACTCAAAAGAGTTGAAGGTCAGTACCAGTTCGGCAAGGCGTACAAGAACTGAAGTAGGCATGATCGACTTTCTGTCCAAAAAGAACTGGAGTGCCCTAAGACCATCAGAGTGAGGGATAGACGTATAGAGGAAGCATTAGTCCTATCAGGAAAAGATGATAGGTTTTATCGCGAAGTAGCCTGATGGATCCGAAAATGTTGAGGGCATGGTTGGTGACTTTGACAAATGAAGGGAGACTGGTGACAATCGGTTGGAAAATACTATCTAAAAATTCAGAAAGATACACCGTGGGACAGGAGCACGCAGATACAATGGGACGTCCAGGGTTGTTGGGCTTATGGATCTTAGGCAGCAATTACTACACGGTTGAGTTGAGTAGAGTCAGGAATAATTGACATCACAGCACTTGGGACATTCCCATGCATGCTCCGACCTCATTTTCAACAGCCAGCAGAGTGGTGACGGTTTGCCGAATTGGCTGTCAAAAACGCGCACATTTTTGGCCTGTTTTGGACGATTCCCTTGTGAAATAAATGATTTTTACGGGTTCTTGACTTTCTTGTTAAAGATTGCGTGGTCGTCACTTCTGGCGGAATAGAAAACGGGTTTCCGAGTTGGGTGCTGGCTACCTAATACAAAGATCCTTCCTCCAAACCACCACAGCTCCCCCTTTGTCAGCTGATTTTTTTTAACAATATCGTCCCTCTTTCTAAGGGAGGAAAGTGCCCGTCATTCACCTTTGGAGAGGTTGGATTTAGGTAAAGGCCGTTGTTCCAACTGTTGGATAGTATAGAGCGTGTGGCTGATGTATAAGATCAAGCGCCATAGATTTACGAGCAGGAGAAGTCCTCTGTGAACGGGATTTGTTGGCGTTGAAAGGAATGAAGTCTCGTCAACAGGCACCGTGGGGGCGGGTGGTTGACCCCTGTGATGATGTTTTAGACGGCGATGGAAGGAGTGTGCATCCTGGAGGAGAGTGTATTTGTCAACACGTGGTCTTAGAGGAACACATTTCGGCACTCTTCAGATTAACGGTCCCTTATTATTCAAAGACAAAAAATCCCATTCAGGGCCTCAAGAGGTCGTTGTTAGGGACTTGAGAGGTCATGTAGTTAAAAATATGGAACAGGAACACTACGAACTATGCTTTCTTTTATTATATAATTTGCCCAAAGTTCAAACCTTTACTAAAAAGGGAAGGTTCATCATCGAACTAAACTGGTTTGCCCATTTAATGAGAATGAATCACAACATGAGCATAGAACCTGAAAGAAAACACCCTTAGTTAGGGGTTAGTCTTACTGACTGAGTCATTAGACATGTTGGACGCATAGCCCTACCCTGGCTCTATATAACCCAGCCTATTCGTTGAACGGGGTTTCTTTGGCCTGTCCCCGGGTGACCAGTTGAAGTGGTGGCACTTTGTTTCACTGGGTGTTTGTGGCCCAGTGTGATAGTCTGGTGGAGTGGAATGTCATCATCATCATCACAGGTAGGGGACGACCAAGAGAAGATTGGTTGAAGGAGTCATTGAAACTTTGAGGCTCTTCAACATCACAGTATACCAGGCAACCGAGCGTGCCCTAGCTCGGACAAAAATCACCTGTTGAGCTGCGACACTTAGCAGAACATGGGCAAGATTGAGTTGACCGTCACAGTTTGATGCTCCACACGAGACGTGGCGCCAACCTAAGAGATTATATACTGGCAGGTTTAGTTTCAACCGTACACATTTTAAAGGCAAAAGTTAGAGGGGGCAGAGGCGCTCAAGGTGCTAGCTACTAGTTGAAGTTTATAATGATGATACAACTGCTGAAGGCAAATAAAATAATAAATGTATTTGAAATATTATGAAATGCATGAACAAATAGATACCAGAGGATGGTGTTCTGATAGCGAGAATCACAACCACCTCCACCTCCTCCAACCGTATAGTTAAACACGGCTTGCTGGGATGTGGACAGGTAGGATTCTCGTCCGTGCAGTGCAACTCCTGGGACTGCAATTCTAGAGGGGACAAACTGGAGCGGCATCTCGCAATTTTCTCAAGCTATAAATCGATAAGCTGTGATGGCCGAGTGGTTAAGGCGTTGGACTTGAAATCCAATGGGTTCTACCCGCGCAGGCTCGAATCCTGCTCGCAGCGATTTTTTTTATTTTAAACTGTACGATTTAAAAGGGGAATTATTTTCCTTAAACAGCGGATATACTATTTATAAATAATGACTTATTACATTAATTTTTGTTTATGCCCTTTTACAGAATGCGGACGATAACAAGAAAAAGATTACCTGTGTATTAATCCAAGAATCAAAATCAAGTCAGAGATTAACGATTTTTTTTTTTTAACGTATCCAGAAACCATGAGTTGTAAACCCTTTGGCTCGGTACTATGGATATCGCAACCCTTCGGCATTGATTCCATTATAGGTACTGTTAATCTGGGAGAAATGTGGCTTTTCTAAGAAATGTGCAGTTGTAGAAGGAAATGGCACCCATAAAGAATATACGTTCATTAGGCAGTACTAGAAGAAGCTGTAGAAATTAACATAAAAATGCATTTGTTTTTCAATTACTTTTCCCTTGGAGCGTGGGTTACTTGGCAAATGCATGGTTTCCTAATATAATTCTTTTACGCAGGCATCGAAATCTATTGCCCCCACCCCTTCACTCCCCATCAAAAATGTGCAAGGCGGATAAGTGGCCACTTAGCAATGTGTATTATTTTTTTTAAGTATTTATTTTCATACTTAACATTATTTTAGATATATTTATTTTCTATTTAATACGTAATTTATATTGTTATTGCGCACTGAAAAAAAAGGGGGGGGGGGGGGTATAATAAAAGCCTTTAAAACACGAGGAACTAAAAAAAATTTCTAGGGTTCCTGGGCCCAATTGTGGGGAAAACAAGAATAGACCCACTGCCTACCCAAAAGCATGTCGTAAGAGTCGACTTAACTGGCGAGCTTCCTTTGAAGTCGGAGTGCATCTGCCCGAGAGGCAAGAAACCAGCATTCTGTATTCAAGAGAATGAGATCTGTAAAACTGATGCACATGCAACACTCAGGTTCTGGAGCAGGACTGCAGTTCAGTAGTGGACGAGCAACCAGAACCTTCCACCAGAGTTTACAGCTGGTGAACGCGATGAAGAAGAAGAAGAAAATAAAAGGTTAAAACAAATGATCTTTAAGTGTAGACGAAAAAAAAAAAAAAAAAACCCCCACCACGAAACGGAAACACCCAACATTGAAATTGATGGCCTTAGAATACAAAGAAAACTCAAACCTGATTACTTAGGATGTGACCCGACAAGCAAATGTTGATGTGTTATTTTGTGACTAACAATTTTATCATTTCCCTCTCGTTGTAGTTCTTTTTAGCGTGCACTAGATTTTGTGAACTTGCATTTATTTATTATAGTCCTTTAAATTTGAACGTATTGTAAGGAAACAAACATTAAAATGAATGTTTCCAGACTGACTGTGAAAATCTAAAAAAGGCAAAATTAATCGCTGCGAGCAGGATTCGAACCTGCGCGGGTAAAACCCATTGGATTTCAAGTCCAACGCCTTAACCACTCGGCCATCGCAGCCTAGTAAATACCTTATAACTATATTTAACATATAAGGACGCTTTCTCCGATCTCTAGCGTTGGAGTCTAGGATGGTTGACCCTACTCTGCTGTCCAGAGTTGCCACTTTGCATGTTTTACATCCATATTTAGATGTTGTCCCTTGCATTTAGATGGCGTTTTTGACGTTTAGATGGTAGATGTCTTTCTGTTTTTCATTTGGAGTGAATTTATCAAATCTAACTCAAGAAACAAGATGCTATTTGACCTTCTAAATACTATCTTGACAATAAAATTCGGCCTGATAAGAGTAGGATAAGGATGTTTAACTTATCAGCTTCCTGATTGGGTATTAAAAGAAATTGGAACAACTAAAGCATACCTGAGTTATTTTGGATCTGAAGCTTCAACTTTATCATCCAAGCTAAGTTTATCCTGTGGATCTTGTAAGGCAGACTTGAGTAAAGATGAGGACATGATTCTATAGGGTAAGTCATATCAATAGCTACTTAATTTGTGACTCTTTCCATTTAGATGGGGGTTTTTTTTTCCCACGCAAGTGTAGATGTTTTTAAATACTTTTTGACTCCGTTTTGGATGTTTTTTTTTTTTTTGTCAAAGAAAAGTGGCAACACACCCCTTCACCCAGGCTTTCAAGAACACATGGCCTGTATCATTAAAAATGTACAAGAAGAGGAAGTTCTGCACTCAAAGAAAATTAATCACGAAAACACAAGACGACAGCGTGACAAGACGTTGGCAACATACTTGAGAAGGTGCCACACCATCTTTACATTAGCTGTTACACATCGTCACCTTGTCGAATCCAACGCAAATGGTTGGATCAATGTAGCTGGTAGAGAATCACTGTCGTCTGGAAAGGTGACATTGTCAACAAAACCCATTAAAACAAACAAGAAAAACAGATATTTAGTGAGAAAGTGAGTGCTGAAGAATTCTTGAAAGAAACTGACTCACGTAGAGAACTGATAGCCAACAACAGAAAGAGACAGTCTACATTCTTTGGTCATGTGATGAGGTGCCGAGAAACTATGAGCTGGAGTATCTTGTGCCGTAGGAAACTGGAGGATGGCTAGAGGGAGAGAATAGGTGACAGTTTAACATTATAGAGGGTGTCAGAGTTGATTGAAAGATGGAGTTGTGGTGCCGTGACTACGTCCCAAGGCAGAGGCGGGCAAACCGTGTTACTCAGCACGGCACTTTGTTGCTGAGACTTCACCTTTAAACAAAAAAGTATATTAGCACACCCCGCCCCCCCCCCCCACCCCCTTTTGTTGCAATTTAAAAGTGCAAAAGAGCTGTTGAGTAGATGAGAAAGAAGGTAAAAAAAAAAAAAAACGGTTTGTTGGCAATGTCACCTTTGATAGCGTGACTATGGCGGGTGCCGTGACTATGGAGGGTGCCGTGACTATGGCGGGTGCCGTGACTATGGCGGGTGCCGTGACTATTTCGTTGTGCCGGTGACTATGGCGGGTGCCGTGACTATGGCGGGTGCCGTGACTATGGCGGGTGCCGTGTCTATGGCGGGTGCCGTGACTATGGCGGGTGCCGTGTCTATGGCGGGTGCCGTGACTATGGCGGGTGCCGTGACTATGGCGGGTGCCGTGACTATGGAGGGTGCCGTGACTATGGAGGGTGCCGTGACTATGGCGGGTGCCGTGACTATGGAGGGTGCCGTGACTATGGCGGGTGCCGTGACTATGGAGGGTGCCGTGACTATGGCGGGTGCCGTGACTATGGCGGGTGCCGTGACTATGGAGGGTGCCGTGACTATGGCGGGTGCCGTGACTATGCATGATGGTGAGGGTGCTGTGGAGGGTGCCGTGACTATGGCGGGTGTCGTGACTATGGAGGGTGCCGTGACTATGGCGGGTACTATGGGGTGCCGTGACTATCGGATGGGGGTGCGTGTGACTATGGCGGGTGCCGTGTGACTGCTCGTGACGGGTGCTGTGACTATGGCGGGTGCCGTGACTATGGAGGGGTGCGGTGTGACTATGGAGGTGGCCGATGACTATGGCGGCCGTGACTATGGAGGGTGCGCGTGACTATGGATGGGGGTGACTATGGAGGTGCCGTGACTATGGAGGGTGCCGTGACTATGGCGGGTGCCGTGACTATGGAGCTGCGTGACTATGGCGGGTTGCCGTGACTATGGAGGGTGCCGGACTATGGCGTGTCGGGTGCAGTGATTATGGAGGGTGCCGTGACTATATGGAGGGTGCGGGTGTCGTGACTATGGAGGGTGGGTGCCGTGACTATGGCGGGTGCGGTGCGTGACTATGGAGGGGTGCCGTGACGTTATGGAGGGTGCCGTGACTATGGCGGGTTGCCGTGACTATGGCCCCCCACCCCCCTGTTTTGTTGACCTTCAAATGCAAAAGGGTGTCGTGACTATGGACGGGTGCAATGTGACTATGACGCGGGTGCCGTGACTATGGATGGGGGTGCCGTGACTATGGAGGGTGCCCGTGGACTATGGCGGGTGTCGTGACTATGGAGGGTGCCGTGACTATGGCGGGTGCCGTGACGGGTGGATGGGGTGCCGTGACTATGGCGGGTGTCGTGACTATGGAGGGTATGAGACTATGACGGTGTTCGTGACTATGGAGGGTGCCGTGACTATGGATTGGTGCCGTGACTATGGCGGGTGCCGTGACTATGGAGGGTGCCGTGACTATATGACTATGGAGGGGGCTCGTGACTATGGCGGGTGACTATGGCGGGCGGCCGTGACTAGGAGGGTGCCGTGACTATGGAGGGTGTCGTGACTATGGCGGGTGCCGTGACTATGGAGGGTGCCGTGACTATGGCGGGTGTCGTGACTATGGAGGGTGTCGTGACTATGACGGGTGCCGTGACTATGGAGGGACTATGACGGGTGCTGTGACTATGACGGGTGCTGTGACTATGGCGGGTGCCGTGACTATGACGGGTGCTGTGACTATGGCGGGTGTCGTGACTATGGAGGGTGCCGTGACTATGGCGGGTGCCGTGACTATGGAGGGTGCCGTGACTATGGAGGGTGCCGTGACTATGGAGGGTGTTGTGACTATGGAGGGTGCCGTGACTATGGAGGGTGCCGTGACTATGGAGGGTGCCGTGACTATGGAGGGTGCCGTGACTATGGCGGGTGCTGTGACTATGGAGGGTGCCGTGACTATGGAGGGTGCCGTGACTATGGCGGGTGCCGTGACTATGGAGGGTGCCGTGACTATGGAGGGTGCCGTGACTATGGCGGGTGCCGTGACTATGGCGGGTGTCGTGACTATAAAGGGTGTCGTGACTATGACGGGTGCTGTGACTATGGCGGGTGTCGTGACTATGGAGGGTGTCGTGACTATGGCGGGTGCTGTGACTATGGCGGGTGCCGTGACTATGGAGGGTGTCGTGACTATGGAGGGTGTCGTGACTATGGAGGGTGCCGTGACTATGGCGGGTGCTGTGACTATGGCGGGTGCCGTGACTATGGAGGGTGTCGTGACTATGGAGGGTGTCGTGACTATGGAGGGTGTCGTGACTATGGCGGGTGTCGTGACTATGGCGGGTGTCGTGACTATGGCGGGTGTCGTGACTATGGAGGGTGCCGTGACTATGGCGGGTGCCGTGACTATGGCGGGTGTCGTGACTATGGCGGGTGTAGCCACTGGCGTTAAGAAAGGTTTTCCACAATCAGGGCATGCGGTTTCAGGACATCGCCAGTCACGTGACTCTATGTTCTAGCCGCGAGACGTCCACCTGTTAACCCCATCTACTTACTGCAACTGGGGCGCTGCGTGGTCTCGACGCATGTTGTCCGCCTCCAGTGCTAGGGGTTCCGGGTTCAATCCCCGGGAAGGGCTGGGACATTTTAACGTCGATGTGGACTTCTAGTAATTCTCCCTTGTCTCTGGGTAGTAAGATCAGACGCCCGTGTGCATTGTGGCGCGCGTAAAAAATCCCTTGACAGTTGGAAATCGAAAAGAGTAACTTAACGTCACTGCCCGGGCAAACTTTTAAAGTTAAAAATCTACCCAAGTATTTTTGGATCCTCGCCAGTGCTACAGAGCCTGTGCACTGTGCTCAGCTTCTTTGGACTCATACTTGAATTTGAAGAGGAACGGGGCACTTATAGGTACTACCCGTGTGCCATGATGTTGATCCGTTGTTCAAACCTTCAAATATTTTCGTCTGTAATTTCCGATTCTCTTCCTGTTTTTGCTTTGTTCCTCCAGGCAATATGTTCCATAATATTTCGTTCCCATGAATCACTCTCAATGTCTGTATCGTTCATGTTCCTCTTGCACCTATTTTTATATGGTAATAGAGGCCGACTTCTTCTACCCATCTGTACTTCCCCACTGAGGACGTTCTTAGAGAGATTGCCATCCTCCAGGTGTCACCGAGCTTTCCGAAACTGAGCACTGAGACAACCTGTGGTACCCGCCCGTTTAAGTACCTCCGATTTTGTAATTTTGTCTTGCCACTTAATGCCAGAATTCTGTTCACGCATCGCATGTAAAGAGGCTATTTAGCGTTGTCTTCTCTGAGTGGTAATTATTTACTAACTGTCCAGGATGTTACAGCAGGTTGTAGGCCTCTGTCACAGGCTAGAGATCTCCAGGGTGTTACAGCAGGTTGTAGGCCTCTGTCACAGGCTAGAGATCTCCAGGATGTTACAGCAGGTTGTAGGCCTCTGTCACAGGCTAGAGATCTCCAGGGTGTTACAGCAGGTTGTAGGCCTCTGTCACAGGCTAGAGATCTCCAGGATGTTACAGCAGGTTGTAGGCCTCTTTCACAGGCAGGAGATCTCCAGGGTGTTACAGCAGGTTGTAGGCCTCTGTCACAGGTAAAAGATCTCCAGGATGTTACAGCAGGTTGTAGGCCTCTGTCACAGGCTAGAGATCTCCAGGGTGTTACAGCAGGTTGTAGGCCTCTGTCACAGGCTAGAGATCTCCAGGGTGTTACAGCAGGTTGTAGGCCTCTGTCACATGCTAGAGATCTCCAGGATGTTACAGCAGGTTGTAGGCCTCTGTGACAGGCTAGAGATCTCCAGGGTGTTACAGCAGGTTGTAGGCCTCTTTCACAGGCAGGAGATCTCCAGGGTGTTACAGCAGGTTGTAGGCCTCTGTCACATGTAAAAGATCTCCAGGATGTTACAGCAGGTTGTAGGCCTCTGTCACAGGCAAGAGATCGCCAGGATGTTACAGCAGGTTGTAGGCCTCTGTCACAGGCAGATCTCCATGATGTTACAGCAGGTTGTAGGCCTCTGTCACAGGCTAGAGATCTCCAGGATGTTACAGCAGGTTGTAGGCCTCTGTCACAGGCAGATCTCCATGATGTTACAGCAGGTTGTAGGCCTCTGTCACAGGCTAGAGATCCCCATGATGTTACAGCAGGTTGTAGGCCTCTGTCACAGGCAGGAGATCTCCATGATGTTACAGCAGGTTGTAGGCCTCTGTCACAGGCAGGAGATCTCCAGGGTGTTACAGCAGGTTGTAGGCCTCTGTCACAGGCTAGAGAGCTCTCACACACATCTCCGATGATAAGAAATAAAGGTATTACGTTTGATGTTTTTCACTGCATAACATTATGTTTCTGCTTGTCTCCTTTGTCCTATGTTATCCAAGTGGCGAGTTAGTTGCACTTCTGTGCAGTTGGCTGATGAGTGCTAAGTTTTCCATACATGAGGTTTCTTGGCACTGCATCTCTAGAAGCCACCAGCTCGTGAAATTAACTCGTGAAATTACACTGTGATCTTCGAGCACACCTGTACAGGATAGGCATAAACGAATCTGCTGCCTGTGATTGTGGAGCAGAAAGACGGACCCCTGAACACACACTGCAGTACTGCCCTTACCTCTCCCAGCAAAGACTGTGGATCTGGCCCAAGGGATCCACATTGCAAGAGAAGCTATGGGGGACCGGTGGCGACCTCAAACGCACAATCCTATTTGTGACCCAGACGGGACTCAATGTTTAGCATGACTAATGTCGAACGCAGAAAAAGAAGAAGAACTCGTGAAATTCCTTGCGTTCTGTTTAGGTTTCTGACGGCCATTGCCCGCAGTGCAAGAAGTAAATATACAACAGAAGTTTTGATGGGGGTTCCGTAAAATCAGCATACAACCTACTGGCAATCGAGGTAAGGTACAAGTTTAACCATTATACACAGCACAATGGCCTTAACTCCCCCTGATGCAAGTGACTGAACTCAGAGCCCGCCCTCAGGGAAACCAAACGTGAGATCACAAGACAACTAGATACTGGCTTTTAGGAGAACAGCCCCATTTAACCGTTGCTGCTCTGGTTATTTTCTGTCCTTTTATTAAACTTGTCCATGGTTCATTCGAGTTTAGAAGTGAAGTTTTCTGCACTATGGGGTAACTGGTCCCATGTCATTCCGTTCTAGTGATCTCTCACATCGCATTTGGGCAAGTTACACTGTGATCACTGCTTGCGTCCTCACTGGTTACACATGGATGGTTTGACAACACTGAGAAGAGGAAATCTAGAACATATTTGGTCCTATTTACATTTTCTGCCCCAGAAAGAGAGTGACTTCCCTTGCCATTCATAAATCACCATGTTGCTGGGCTTCTCCTATGTTGCGGTGGTGTTGAGCTTAGTGACCGGCACGTATAATTTTACTAGTTGTTTTTCCGGCCAGCGATATCGCGTATGATATATTCCAGGATGTGACACTTTTAAAGGTCCCAAAACATGCAGATCTGGCCCTAACCCCAAACACGACTGCATGCAGCGTAGGTCGCACAACTGTATGCATCATATATAATAGGCTGCAGGCAGTCGTGGGATGTAGGGTACTTAGGTTTCGGGCCAATTCTGCATGTTTTGGGACCATATCGCTGGTCGGTGCACGACAAAGCACAACACCCCTGCAACATAGGATAAGCCCTACGACAAGGTCATTTATGAATGGCAAGGGAAGTAACTCTCTTTCTGGGCCAGAATATGTAAATAGGACCACATATTTAACAAACTTAAAAGATAACGGGAAAGGAGAGGAGGGGTGACCTAATAAAGAGGGAAACTTAGAGAATCATGACAACACTGTCTTGATGTGATGCCGAGACTGCAGCAGACAATGGTGAGCATGACTGCCCAGTTCTCTCTGTCATCAGATGTTTTGATAAAGTTTGGTTTTGCTAACTTTATTATATGTTGTCCAGATGTTTAATTGTTCCAAATACATCCTTCTCCATATTACTCTGGGTACTGCTATATTTATTCTCAGAATATCTTGGACAAAGAAGAGGAGAAATACTGACATCTTGAAAGATCTGAACATCAAGGAAAATTGGCTAATAAACAGCATCCTGTCTCGGAAGCTGAAATATTTTGGTTATATCAAGCGCCACGACGGACTGGAAAAAATTATAGCAGAAGGCATGATACCAACCAACACAAAGATGGACACAGGATATAAATGACTTCTTAAGTATGAAAGTACATGAGGCCGAAGAACTGGCGAGAGACCAATTTTCTTTTAGGCAGACTGCGATGAGAGCGACGTTCTGCAAAGGCCCTGCTACATGATGATGATGACTGGTATATTTATTTGTACATGTCAGTGTCAAAAACACTGAATATTTAGTAATAAGTAAAGTAAAGTTCTCTTTTCACGCCTTTCGGCGCATAGGGCATATGGGCAGAGCGTCCCATATTTTTACAGACCATCAGCACTCTGTGGGTAATGTGGTCAGCATTACGCCGGCTGTCTTTACTTTTCCAGGACAGCCCATCCTGGTACCCATTTTAGGCTGGGTCGACCTGCGACGTCCCATACCACAACAAAAATCCACGCAGCCTGCAGTGGGTTTCGATCGCGGTATGCTGGCTTACGTGTCGGACTCGCAACGCCTTAGCCACGGACGCCACACTGAATATTTAGGCTCCATAATAAACAGAAATGGAGACTGTTCAACAGTATTCCCAAGGAGGATGGCCACAGCAAATCAAAATATGACACAACATTAAAAGTCTTTTCTTAAGCAGCAGCAAGGAAATCAAAGTCAACACTCGGATAGCATGCATCTTTCCTGTAGCAACATATAGAGGAGTCGTGCACTGTCTCCCAGTCCTTGAGACAGATTCACAAACAGAAATAAACCAAACAGAAAAAAACCAAACAGAAACAAACCAAACAGAAATAAACCAAACAGTTGATGCATAGTTATTTAATAAGTTAATTGCTCATCAGCCGAAGCCAAACAAATAGAGGACATTTCATCAAAAATAAATCTACAAAAAACAATGTTAGTCATGTTTACATTACCACAAGTGTGGGCGACTACTGGTGTTAGGACATGTGTAGTGGGTCCCTGAAGACTTGACATTTAAGGGTCACGACATGTGTAGTTGGTTACTGGTAGTTGTAGACCTTTATATGGGGCCATGTTTTTAATTAGCAAACATAATTCATTAGTACCAAACAGACAACAGAAAAAATTAGAACTAAGGGCAAACAGATGGAAGAATTAATGACAGGCAATAATACAAACAGGGAGAACAGGCAACATTTAGAACATAGCATCAGGAAAATGAGATCATGACTTTTGTAGTGAAAATATGAATTGCCTGCAAACACAGGGAACTAATGTAAGCAGACAAAGGGAACTGATGTTAGCAGACATTGAGAACTGATGTTAGCAGACAAAGGGAACTGATGTAAGCAGACATAGGGAACTGATGTTAGCAGACACTGAGAACTGGTGTAAGCAGACACAGAGAACTTATGTAAGCAGACACAGGGAACTGATGTAAGCAGACATAGGGAACTAATGTAAGCAGACACAGGGAACTGATGTAAGCAGACACAGGGAACTGATGTTAGCAGACACAGGGAACTGATGTAAGCAGAGAATTTACTGATACTCTTGCCTTTATCCCCAATGGAGCAGAGGTCCAGAATCAACTCATGGCAAACCTTCTCCTATCTTTCACAAGTGCCCATTGAAATAGGCCAAGTACATGTTATAGAGGTGATCATGTTCAATGAAGTGGGTCATGTATACGTTATAGATGTGATCATGTTCACTGAAGTAGGCAAAGTACATGTTATAGAGGTGATCATGTTCACATAAGTAGGCCAAGTACATGTTATAGAGGTGATCATGTTCACAGAAGTAGGCCAAGTACATGTTATAGAGGTGATGATGTTCAATGAAGTGGGTCATGTATTCGTTATAGATGTGATCATGTTCACTGAAGTAGGCAAAGTACATGTTAAAGAGGTGGTCATGTTCACTGAAGTGGGTGTCATGTACATGTTATAGAGGTGGTCATGTTCATTAAAGTGGGTGTCATGTACAAGTTATAGAGGTGGTCATGTTCACTGGAGTGGGTGTCATGTACATGTTATAGAGGTGGTCATGTTCATTAAAGTGGGTGTCATGTACATGTTATATAGAGGTGGTCATGTTCACTGGAGTGGGTGTCATGTACATGTTATATAGAGGTGGTCATGTTCATTAAAGTGGGTGTCATGTACAAGTTATAGAGGTGGTCATGTTCACTGGAGTGGGTGTCATGTACATGTTATATAGAGGTGGTCATGTTCATTAAAGTGGGTGTCATGTACATGTTATATAGAGGTGGTCATGTTCACTGGAGTGGGTGTCATGTACATGTTATAGAGGTGGTCATGTTCATTAAAGTGGGTGTCATGTACATGTTATATAGAGGTGGTCATGTTCATTAAAGTGGGTGTCATGTACATGTTATATAGAGGAGGTCATGTTCATTAAAGTGGGTGTCATGTACATGTTATATAGAGGTGGTCATGTTCATTAAAGTGGGTGTCATGTACATGTTATATAGAGGTGGTCATGTTCATTAAAGTGGGTATCATGTACATGTTATATAGAGGTGGTCATTTTCATTAAAGTGGGTATCATGTACATGTTATATAGAGGTGGTCATGTTCATTAAAGTGGGTGTCATGTACATGTTATATAGAGGTGGTCATGTTCATTAAAGTGGATGTCATGTACATGTTATATAGAGGTGGTCATGTTCATTAAAGTAGGTGTCATGTACATGTTATATAGAGGTGGTCATGTTCATTAAAGTGGATGTCATGTACATGTTATATAGAGGTGGTCATGTTCATTAAAGTGGATGTCATGTACATGTTATAGAGGTGATCATGTTCACTGAGACGGTTTATATACATTATAGAAATGATCATAGAAAACTGCTCAGCAAAAGACAAATGAGGTGGCTGTGATGGGATGGTCACATAATGAAGAGCATCCAGGTGTATGAGAGAGATAAATGGCGTGTCATCCAGGCGTATGAGAAAGATGAATGGTGTGTTATCCAGGTGTATGAGACAGATGAATGGAGTGTCATCCAGGTGTATGAGAGAGATGAATGGCGTGTCATCCAGGCGTATGAGAGAGATAAATGGCATGTCATCCAGGTGTATGAGAGAGATAAATGGCGTGTCATCCAGGTGTATGAGACAGATGAATGGCGTGTCATCCAGGCGTATGAGAAAGATGAATGGTGTGTTATCCAGGTGTATGAGAAAGATGAATGGTGTGTTATCCAGGTGTATGAGAGAGATGAATGGCGTGTTATCCAGGTGTATGAGAGAGATAAATGGCGTGTCATCCAGGCGTATGAGAAAGATAAATGGTGTGTTATCCAGGCGTATGAGAGAGATGAATGGCGTGTCATCCAGGCGTATGAGAAAGATGAATGGCGTGTTGTCCAGGTGTATGAGAGAGATGAATGGTGTGTTATCCAGGTGTATGAGAGAGATGAATGGCGTGTCATCCAGGCGTATGAGAAAGATGAATGGTGTGTTATCCAGGCGTATGAGAGAGATGAATGGCGTGTCATCCAGGCGTATGAGAAAGATGAATGGCGTGTTATCCAGGTGTATGAGAGAGATGAATGGCGTGTCATGCAGGCGTATGAGAAAGATGAATGGTGTGTTATCCAGGTGTATGAGAGAGATGAATGGAGTGTCATCCAGGCGTATGAGAGAGATGAATGGCATGTTATCCAGGTGTATGAGAGAGATGAATGAAGTGTCATCCAGGCGTATGAGAAAGATGAATGGTGTGTTATCCAGGCGTATGAGAGAGATGAATGGCGTGTCATCCAGGCGTATGAGAAAGATGAATGGCGTGTTATCCAGGTGTATGAGAGAGATAAATGGCGTGTCATCCAGGCGTATGAGAAAGATGAATGGCGTGTTATCCAGGTGTATGAGAGAGATAAATGGCGTGTCATCCAGGCGTATGAGAAAGATGAATGGTGTGTTATCCAGGCGTATGAGAGAGATGAATGGCGTGTCATCCAGGCGTATGAGAAAGATGAATGGCGTGTTATCCAGGTGTATGAGAGAGATGAATGGAGTGTCATACAGGCGTATGAGAAAGATGAATGGCGTGTTATCCAGGCGTATGAGAGAGATGAATGGCGTGTCATCCAGGCGTATGAGAAAGATGAATGGCGTGTTATCCAGGTGTATGAGAGAGATGAATGGAGTGTCATCCAGGTGTATGAGAGAGATGAATGGCATGTCATGCAGGCGTATGAGAAAGATGAATGGTGTGTTATCCAGGTGTATGAGAGAGATGAATGGAGTGTCATCCAGGCGTATGAGAGAGATGAATGGCATGTCATGCAGGTGTATGAGAGAAATGTCATCCAGGTGTATGAGAGAGATGAATGGTGTGTTATCCAAGTGTATGAGAGAGATGAATGGTGGATCATCCAGGCGTATTGAGAGATGAATGGTGTGCTATCCAGGTGTATGAGAGAGATGAATGGCGTGTCATCCAGGCGTATCGAGAGATGAATGGCGTATCAAATCTTTGATCAACAATGAGCTGTTTGACCTGGGAAGATATTCACTTGATGCAACACAGCTGCTAAAGCCATGCACAACTGTTGCTGATGTTGTTGTTTGGTAACAGATGATATGCAGAATTGTTGTTGATGTCATGATAACTTGCTGTATAAGGCACATAGAATCGTTGCTATAGCTATGCTGAATTGTTGCTGAAGCTATGACAACTTGTTGCTGAATTCATATAGACTTATTGCTAAAGTAATGACTTTTTACTGAAGTCATGTAGCCTTTGTTGCTAAAGTTATGAAGACTTCATTGCTAAAGTTATGAAGATTTTTTGCTGAAGTCTTGAAGACCTGCTGTTGAAGTTAGAAGACTTTTCATCTAAAGTCAGGCAGGCTTGTTACTGAAGCTATGATAAATTTTGTCTGAAGTCATGCAGACTTGTTGCTCAAGTTATAAAGGCTTGTAGCTGAAATCAACCAATACTGATGCCAACAGTAAAGACCAGCAATGACTGAAACAATGCATGGTGGAGAATCTTCAAGGGAAGTCTTTCATGCTGATGATGACATGTAACTCAACACCGTGGGACAACAAAGACAAGTTTATGAACACACGAATGAATAAAGGGGACACACAGATAATCATCTACGGAAGGCAGGTGAAAGCACTCTATGAAATATTCCCCAACTAAATTTTGACAGGGTACCGTGCAGTGTGGAGGTATTGCTTGAGCCTGTTGGCGTCTGCCTGACGGAAGTATGTATCATCATCATCATTGCGGATTATCTGCTCCTGGTACTGTTTGATCTCAGCCTCCATCTTGTTTCTGAGTTCTCTTTTCATTCTTTCCATCATCTGAAATAAGTAAGTGTATCCATTTAACTGCAACCATTCAATATGCTCGGAAACCTGGAGTAGAACTCAAAAGATGAAGTCTTAAGTCTTATTGCAAATTTTTAAGAACAGTCTTACCAAGAATCTTTGAACCCATTACAAATTAAGAAAGTGACCATCTAGTGTGATGTTGCCAGCATCTTTCTGTCTTTCCAGACAATGATAGATTGTGCTATGAGGAAGCATGGGACTCACAGCCCATGGGGATGGTGAGTGTGACCAGCAAGACCTGCCCAACTCAGGAAAAGTCTTCCCCAGTTAGAGCCTGGACTCACAGCCCATGGGGATGGTGAGTGTGACTAGCAAGACCTGCCCACCTTAGGAAAAGTCTTCCCCAGTTAGAGCCTGAGATTTCTGGGCTGTTGTTGCTATCATGTGTATTTAGTCTGTTCTTCTCAGATGCTCAACTCTCATCTCTTCAGCAATCAATTTTCCCCTTTACTCTCATTCCCTTCCTAATTTGCTCCGCCAAACTTCTTCTTCGCGTTCACCAGCTGTAAACTCTGGCAGAAAGTTCTGGTTGTTCATCCACTTCTGGACTGCAGTCCTGTTCCAGAACCCGAGTGTTGCTTGTGCATCTGTTTTACAGACCTGACTCATTTGTATGCAGACTGCTGGTTTCTTGCCTCTCAGGCAGATGCACTCCAACTTCAAAGGAAGCTCCCAATTAGTCGATTCTTACGACATGCTTTTGGCTAGGCAGTGGGTCTATTCTTGTTTTCTTTATAATAGGGCCCTGGAACCCACTTGGGAGCTCCCTCAAACAATATGGTCCATTGCATTTTGAATCCACTTCAATACCTGCATCATTCATGTCCACCCTGTAAACATCTTTATATCTCAGTAGAGGCCTACCTCAACATGTTCTACCCATCTGTAAGAGGATGTTCTTAGGGACTTTTCCCTCCTCCATTCTCCAGATGTGACCTAGCCAGCTAAGCCTTGTTGTAATTCCTGCTCTTTCCAATATCTCAGTGTTCGTGATCTTGTCGTGCCATTTAATGCCAAATCTTGTCTTGCCATTTAATGCCAAATCTTGTCTTGCCATTTAATGCCAAATCTTGTCTTGCCATTTAATGCCAAATCTTGTCTTGCCATTTAATGCCAAATCTTGTCTTGCCATTTAATGCCAAATCTTGTCTTGCCATTTAATGCCAAATATTCTCCTGGTGCAAATAAGGTGACCAAGTTTCCCAGTGTACAGAATACAAGCCAGACAGAAAAGAGTTTTTGTTTGTTTTAATCATGACCTTTTTGTTTTCCCAAACTCATTTTGTTAATCTGCTTATTATTATTGCTGTCCTACCTATCCCGACGTTAATTTCTTGGTTGAGTGATAATTAATTATTCACAGTGGATCCCAGATAGGTGAAATGGTCTACTGTCTCCAGCTCTTCACCGTCAGTCTACACTGCATGTCTATCCTCAACACTTCCCTCCATAACCTTTGTCTTCTTTTTGCTAATTGTTAGTCCAAATTTTCAGCATGCATCAGCAAATGCAGATAGCAAACACTGCAGCTCCTCCTCTGGGTGGTTGGTAATTGCTGCAACATCTGCAAACAGCAGCTCTTTGACCTTTCTTATCCTGGTTTTGGCCTTCAGCCTATGGGCAATGCTATGGGTTGCTGTCAGATGGAGAATGGATGAATATACTACCCTCCTCATCTCAAAAGGCATGTTTCAAAAGAAGTTATAACTATTTTCCACACAGGGCAAGAAGTTATAACTATTTTTCCACACAGGGCAAGAAGTTATAACTATTTTCCACACAGGGCAGGAGCAAGTAAACATCCCCACCTCACTCCACTTCTGTGATGTTACACCCTCAAAGTTGATTGCACATTTCATACCTGTGTGGAACAAGTGAGTAATGCCCAGCAGGGTGGGTGCACATCCAAAGCTACAGGCTAGTTTAGATTTATAAATGACAGAGTTCAAGCTAGAAGAGAGAAATGGTAACAGACAAGGATATGCAGCACACGTGTGAGAGTCAGTAACAGAGAAATGGTGACAGACAAGGATATGTAGCACAAGTGTGAGAGTCAGTAACAGAGAAATGGTGACAGACAAGAATATGCAGCACAAGTGTGAGAGTCAGTTACAGAGAAATAGTGACAGACAAGGATATGCACAAGTGTGAGAGTCAGTAACAGAGAAATGGTGACAGACAAGGATACACAGCATAAGTATGAGAGTCAGTAACAGAGCAATGGTAACAGACAAGGATATGCAGCACTCGTGTGAGAGTCAGTAACAGAGAAATGGTAACAGACAAGGATATACAGCACATGTGTGAGAGTCAGTAACAGAGAAATGGTAACAGACAAGGATATGCAGCACAAGTGTGAGAGTCAGTAACAGAGAATTGGTAACAGACAAGGATACACAGCATAAGTGTGAGAGTCAGTAACAGAGAAATGGTGACAGACAAGGATATGCAGCACAAGTGTGAGAGTCAGTAACAGAGAAATGGTGACAGACAAGGATATGCAGCACATGTGTGAGAGTCAGTAACAGAGAAATGGTGACAGACAAGGATATGCAGCACAAGTGTGAGAGTCAGTAACAGAGAAATGGTGACAGACAAGGATATGCAACACAAGTGTGAGAGTCAGTAACAGAGAAATGGTGACAGACAAGGATATGCAGCACATGTGTGAGAGTCAGTAACAGAGAAATGGTGACAGACAAGGATATGCAGCACAAGTGTGAGAGTCAGAAACAGAGAAATGGTGACAGACAAGAACATGCAGCACAAGTGTGAGAGTCAGTAACAGAGAAATGGTGACAGACAAGGATATGCAGCACAAGTGTGAGAGTCAGTAACAGAGAAATGGTAACAGACAAGGATATGCAGCACAAGTGTGAGAGTCAGTAACAGAGAAATGGTGACAGACAAGGATATGCAGCACAAGTGTGAGAGTCAGTAACAGAGAAATGGCGACAGACAAGGATATGCAGCACAAGTGTGAGAGTCAGTAACAGAGAAATGGTGACAGACAAGGATATGCAGCACAAGTGTGAGAGTCAGTAACAGAGAAATGGTGACAGACAAGGATATGCAGCACAAGTGTGAGAGTCAGTAACAGAGAAATGGCGACAGACAAGGATATGCAGCACAAGTGTGAGAGTCAAAAACAGAGAAATGGTAACAGACAAGGATATACAGCACAAGTGTGAGAGTCAGTAACAGAGAAATGGTGACAGACAAGGATATGCAGCACAAGTGTGAGAGTCAGTAACAGATAAATGGTGACAGACAAGGATATGCAGCACATGTGTGAGAGTCAGTAACAGAGAAATGGTGACAGACAAGGATATGCAGCACAAGTGTGAGAGTCAGTAACAGAGAAATGGTGACAGACAAGGATATGCAGCACATGTGTGAGAGTCAGTAACAGAGAAATGGTGACAGACAAGGATATGCAGCACAAGTGTGAGAGTCAGTAACAGAGAAATGGTGACAGACAAGGATATGCAACACAAGTGTGAGAGTCAGTAACAGAGAAATGGTGACAGACAAGGATATGCAGCACATGTGTGAGAGTCAGTAACAGAGAAATGGTGACAGACAAGGATATGCAGCACAAGTGTGAGAGTCAGAAACAGAGAAATGGTGACAGACAAGAACATGCAGCACAAGTGTGAGAGTCAGTAACAGAGAAATGGTGGGAGTACAGGACAGAACAAGAAAGAGATTGGGAGATAATAATGGAGACAGGAAGAAAAAGGAGAACTCACCGTGAGCGTTCTGGGGCCCTATTGTGATGGGGGGAAAAGAACAGAACCACTGCCTCCTGACAAGCATGTAGTGAGAGAGATCTAATAAGGGATTTTTCCTTCAAAGTTGGCATACATCAGCCTGAGAGGTGAGAAACCAACAGTCTGCATACAAGTAAGCCAGATGTGTAAAATGGATGTGCACACAAGACCAAAAAGAAAGAAAGTACAAGACTCAAGAGAACTGAGTCCCCAATGCAACAGAGAAATGACTCTAACCTGATTCTGTGCAGTATCTCTTAACTGGGTCTCCAAATGTTCTCGGGCAAGTCTCTCTGCCAACATCTCAAACTGGTTATGGTAGCTTGTACGGGGTTAAGGTCCAGTGCTGGTGAATACAATGACTTGAATCTCCACATCTTCAAAAGAAACAGATGTGTTACCCTTAATTCAATCTATTTCAGGGCAGCTAGTTTAATGAGGCTCACAGTTGCTCATAGTTTCCTCTTCTACCCATGAGATGTATCTTACAGATGTTTTCTGTCTTTCCTCTTCTATATCTGGACTGTATCTTAGGTACATGTTTAGCCTTCCCTACTCTACCCTGGACTTTATTTTAGGAACATGCTTAGTCTTCCCTACTCTACCCTGGACTTTATTTTAGGAACATGCTTAGTCTTCCCTACTCTACCCTGGAATGTGTGATAGGAACATGTTTAGTCTTCCCTACTCTACCCTGGACTGTATCTTAGGTACATGTTTAGTCTGCCCTACTCTACCCTGGACTTTATCTTAGGAACATGCTTAGTCTTCCCTACTCTACCCTGGACTTTAACTTAGGAACATGTTTAGTCTTCCCTACTCTACCCTGGACTTTAACTTAGGAACATGCTTAGTCTTCCCTACTCTAACCTGGACTTTATCTTAGGAACATGCTTAGTCTTCCCTACTCTAACCTGGACTTTATCTTAGGAACATGCTTAGTCTTCCTTCCCTACTCTACCCTACATGCACCTACAGAGAACCACAAAGATGGGTGCACCTGCAGACAACCACAAAGATGGATGCACCTGCAGACAACCACAAAGGTGGGTGCACTTGACACAACAAATGGAAACAACACTAATCTGTGAAAAAATTATATCACAGACCTTCAGGGAAATATCACTAGCTAACAGCACTCACTCACTGGATGTCAAGACTGAACATTGTCTTACTGATATAAACATTCTTCACAACATATGTATGAAACATACAACGGGTGGATGAAAAACACAAGGATGTCAGAAACACAACAGATGTAAGAAACATACAAGGATGTCAGAAACACTACAGATGTAAGAAACATACAATGGGTGAATGAAACACACAAGGATGTCAGAAACACAACAGATGTAAGAAACATACAATGGGTGGATGAAAAACACAAGGATGTCAGAAACACAACAGATGTATGAAACATACAATGGGTGGATAAAAAACACAAGGATGTCAGAAACACAACATATGTAAGAAACACACAAGGATGTCAGAAACACAACAGATGTAAGACACATACAATGGGTGAATGAAACACACAAGGATGTCAGAAACACAACATATGTAAGAAACATACAATGGGTGAATGAAACACACAACAGATGTAAGAAACATACAATGGGTGAATGAAACACACAACAGATGTAAGAAACATACAATGGGTGAATGAAACACACAAGGATGTCAGAAACACAACAGATGTAAGAAACATACAATGGGTGAATGAAACACACAAGGACGTCAGAAACACAACAGATGTAAGAAACATACAGTGGGTGAATGAAACAAACAACAGATGTAAGAAACAAATAATGGAAGTGAGACAGCTATAACTATGCAGTGACCAGCAAGTGTGACTGCCAGTCATCTTTTAAAAGTTAAAGGTTAAAGTAGAGATGACTGACTTCACTGCACAGGGTTTTATCCCATATGGCTAGGCCTCTCTCCACAAAATGGCTAACCCTTGACGAGAGCATCAAACAAAGCCTTGAACTATGTAACTCCGGCGACGATCCCCAGGGATCTCCGTAAAAACTGCATTCATGAAATGAATGGCACAGCTGTGAAAAGAACCCACGACCACTAGAGTGCGAAGCAAACGGCGCCACCAAGACCCCTTGCCATCCGTGAGAATCCCCATTGAGTCAAGGGCTATTCTGCCTCTATCTGAACTTCCAAGGTGACCAAGCATGGATTTTAGGAAACTCTAATCAAGTTAAAGCAGCAGCATGATAGTGACCACATCACTCATGGGTGGCTGGCTGGGCTACAGAGTCTGGCACCACATGCCTGATGAGCCACTGGCAGAAAGAGAGCACTCTAGTTGACTGACTTGCTTGCTCTAGATCCAGCACGCTTCAGGTGTGGACACTAATACTTTTATAATAGAAGAATGAAAGAAATGACAAGAGAGAAGGTATGAAACATACAACAGATAGTCTAAGAAAACACAAATGTGATTTATGAGGGATGATCAAACAGTAATGCCTAGTAATTTTTAATAGCATTTAATAGGCAAGAAAACATAACATTCACACTGTAATGTAGCCTTAAGTCTGAACTTCAAACATATACTTCTTAACTTAGTCTGTTATTGATCACAGTTTTTGTTCATCTTTTCACAAAGGCATGTATCTCCACCCAGTTATATGTGTATCCTTTTTCTGAAACCACTGGCGTACAGTGCATGTAAGGACTGACCTACTTGCAGTGTTATCACAATGATGTACCTAGCTTCAGAAAGTGCTAATCTTCACTGATGAATCTCCATAAACATTCTTCAAAAGTTTTTGGATGCAAATTGGTGTCTCTCCATCAACGTTTAGGAATTCTACTGTTATGTTGTTTTGACTCAATGTTTTGTTTTTGGAAGCCATTAGAAAACCATTACAGTGGTGCCACCTGTTGCTGAAACAGGTGGTAATGCTAGATGGTGCAGAAGAGTGTTTGAGCAATCCTGCAAAATGTACAAACTGCACACCAATACAGTATTTTCATACATGAAAAAAATAAAAAATAGGAGGCATTACTTTTTGACCGTTCTTAATACGCACACAATGGCTGTTGAATTTCCAGATGGTGCAATAACAGTGGTAAGGTTTAAGATGAGATAACTGATGCCTGAATACTTCAACTGTTTTAACATGATTAAGCAGGCTCAGTGATGATCATGATAAGGATGATGAGAAATCATGATGATGACTGCTGATATACAAAAGGATACAAGTTTTCTAAGGAGTCTATTTCATTCTGTCTTTGCTGCTCCTGGCGTCTGCGCTGATCTGAGGCATACTTGCGAATATCTTGAACCCGCTCACGCTGGATGTTCAGGGCATCCTTGAAGAGCTCACGGAAGACCTGCCATCAAACCCATTTATTATTACAACTTGTATCATTTCTTTACCTCTACACCCCAAGGTAGAAGAGGAGCAACTAAATAAGTATCATTTCTTAACAAATGATCTGTCTATAATCAAATGGGAGTCCATTAAGGAGAATAGGTCTGCCAAGCATTAACAGTTATCTGTTATCTGCTTTTGGCCATGATTTGCTGTAGCATTTCTCCTTAAAAAAAGTACACAGTTCTAATACCCAGCAACTAAGCATGCCCTCGTTATGGCGTGACACTGTGAGCTGTGCATTTTATTGGAACACTTTTTGACTGTGACTAAGATGGTCTGGATGGAAAACTGCACATATAAAAAATGGTGGCTGGCCTGAAGTCACAGAACTGGTGGTGCCTTATTCAGTATCACATATGCGGCTGCTGATTTGTTGTAACTGCGGCTCCCACCAACGATAACTGTAAGCCTAGTGGTAGACTATTTGTGTTGGCACTTCTAGCAGCTTTCTTACTCATTCAAAGTATGTGCACACTGTTCGGTTTGCCAGGACTGCAGGTCATTTCAGGTTTTCCATAAGCGACAGTGACTGACATTCTGTGAGCTGGTCATGGGCAATGGAACAGAGACATGAGGAGGCGACTTATCTACTGTGAAGTGACAACTGAGACAAGAGGAGGCGACTTATCTACTGTGAAGTGACAACTGAGACAAGAGGAGGCGACTTATCTACTGTGAAGTGACAACTGAGACATGAGGAGGTGACTTATCTACTGTGAAGTAATAACTGTGACATGAGGAGGCGACTCATCTGCTGTGAAGTGACAACTGAGACATGAGGAGGTGACTCATTTGCTGTGAAGTAATAACTGTGACATGAGGAGGCGACTCATCTGCTGTGAAGTGACAACTGAGACATGAGGAGGCGACTCATCTGCTGTGAAGTGACAACTGAGACATGAGGAGGTGACTCATCTGCTGTGAAGTAATAACTGTGACATGAGGAGGCGACTCATCTGCTGTGAAGTGACAACTGAGACATGAGGAGGCGACTCATCTGCTGTGAAGTGACAACTGAGACATGAGGAGGCGACTCATCTGCTGTGAAGTGACAACTGAGACATGAGGAGGCGGCTCATCTGCTGTGAAATGACAACTGTGCCTAACTAATCAGGCTAACTAACTGTCTTTAATAATTCTTTCAGAGGCTAGGACACAACAAATAAAATCATGTGGTTCTGTAAATCAACGTACCCACACCCTTTCTGATAATCTGATAATCTGATAATCTGGTAATCTTAGTTTCAGCTTCATAGCAAACGGGTCACCCCAAAGTTGCTCCACTCCTATCCAAACCCTATATATCTACATGACTGTTTGTAATTCCTCTTGATGTGCAGCCAAAAAAAAAAACATACTAATAACTTGTGTAAATATCATGTTCAATTTTTCTTGATTATAACTGAGATACATATGTCTATTGTTAATTCAGGTAATGCTTTTCTGATTGGATTGATCTTGCCATTGTATTATTGTTTACCTCTCCAATTGTTTTCCCAGCGATGTTATATTTTAAACAATATGGATATAACCAACCAGAAAAACATTGATACAAACAGACATATAGCAGGAATAAACTCATACAATGCAGATATGTCCAGACAGGCAAACCCAGATAGGCAAATATGGATCAACCAAAAAGTCAATGTGGATGAGGCAGGCAACATGGATATACCCATAAAGAAATAAAATGGATACAACCAGACAATGTGGATACAGTGAGACAGAGAACAGGGATCATCAAACAGACAACATGGATACATTCCAGACACAAGCTAACCAACCATTTCTTCCTTGGTCCTCCTCTTGAGAACTTTAGCCCTGGCTCGAACCTGGTACTCATTGTAGTACTTCCGTGCTCTAGCTGACTGGATTCGCTTCTCATGAGACTTGTTGCGCATCTTAATCTGTTGCTGCTTCTGCTCTTTCAGCTCTTGCTATCAGTGAGAGACAAGAACAGATTTTGACAGGGAATACAACTCCAATAAAAATCTGTTGTCAACAAACAGACAACAGGGGGGAATAACTCGAAAGAAGAGCTGCAGTAAATAAAGGAAGATAGGGGACTTAAACGGAGAAAGATCTGTAGCAAGAATTGGAAGACAGGGAAAAATGTTCATTAAGATTTTTAGCAAGCACTGGAAGATGAGGACTAGCTTGGAAAAAGATTCATAGCAAGGGAAGATGGTGGAATAATTCGGACAAATATATGTAGAAAGCAAAGGAAGACAAAGGAAAAAACTTGAAAAAAGATCTGTAGAAAGCACGGGAAGACATAGGGAACAACTTGATTAGGACATGTAGGAAGCAAGGCGGAGCTGCCTTAGTGTAGTGGCTATATGCTCACCAGCAACATCCGCCACCTAGTGCCAACTGGTCTAGACTTATATGCCCAACACGTCATTGAAGGGTCCTTTACTTTTTGTGCAATTAGCAAGCAAGGGAAAACAGAGGAAACAGATTGGATACAAATTTGTTGCAAGCAAGGGAAAACAGAGGGAACAGATTGGATACAAATTTGTTGCAAGCAAGGAAAAACAGAGGGAATAGATTGGATACACATTTGTTGCAAGCAAGGGAAAACAGAGGGAATAGATTGGATACAAATTTGTTGCAAGCAAGGGAAAACAGAGGGAACAGATTGGATACACATTTGTTGCAAGCAAGGGAAAACAGAGGGAACAGATTGGATACACATTTGTTGCAAGCAAGGGAAAACAGAGGGAATAGATTGGATACACATTTGTTGCAAGCAAGGGGAAACAGAGGAACAGATTGGATACACATTTGTTGCAAGCAAGAGAAAAAAGAGGGAACAGATTGGATACACATTTGTTGCAAGCAAGAGAAAAAAGAGGGAATAGATTGGATACAAATTTGTTGCAAGCAAGGGAAAACAGAGGGAATAGATTGGATACAAATTTGTTGCAAGCAAGACGGGGAATAACTTGGACTAATCTTCAGCAAAGCATTTAAAAAAAAAAAAATCAAGATAAAATAAAGGGTTTGATTTAATTTCCTGAAATATAACCAGGCAAGCGGTGCTGGCTCCAAATGTTTGGACCAACTGGCACTCAGTGGGTACAGTTATCAATATCTGCCTGGCTGCTTTTATTTCTCCAAACATTTTCTGGTGCCAGTTTTTAAGCTGGGTCAATTATGGAGCCCCAGTAGATTGTTAAAACTTGTTTTAATGCAGTTTCAACCTACAACCTCTAAGATGGCAGTTGTATGTGCTGGTCCATGTGGTAACGGCGACCCTATCATTTGTGGAAAGACCATATATTTATGTTATGAGGATTTCAAGCATGAACTAGCAAGAATAAAAAACAGTGGCTTTGATACAATGGGCATGCTGGCTGAAAGAAGGTATATCACAACCTCACTGTAAAAAAAAACAACAATGCAATAACCTTCACACACACTGGATGGAAAAAATACAACACATCACATATGACCATAAAGATAATACAACGGGTAAACAACATCTGAGCATACAGTCAATGTTAAATGGTAAAATGTAAACCATGCATTAGGGTACAGTCAGTGGTAAAGTGCAAACCACATATTAGGGTACAGTCAGTGGTAAAGAGTAAAACATATAATAGGGTACCGTCAGTGGTAAAATGTAAACCATGCATTAGGGTACAATCAGTGGTTAAGTGTAAAACATATAATAGGTACAGTCAGTGGTAAAATGTAAACCATGCATTAAGGTACAGTCAGTGGTTAAGTGTAAACCATATATTAGGGTACAGTCAGTGGTAAAGTGTAAACCATATATTAGGATACAGTCAGTGGTAAGATGTAAAACATATATTAGGGTACAGTCAGTGGTAAAGTGTAAACCATATATTAGGGTAGTCAGTGGTAAAGTGTAAAACATATATTAGGGTACAGTCAGTGGTAAAGTGTAAACAATATATTAGGATACAGTCAGTGGTAAATTGTAAACCATATATTAGGATACAGTCAGTGGTAAAGTGTAAAACATATAATATGTACAGTCAGTGGTAAAGTGTAAAACATAATAGGGTACAGTCAGTGGTAAAGTGTAAAACATATATTAGGGTACAGTCAGTGGTAAAGTGTAAACCATATATTAGGATACAGTCAGTGGTAAAGTGTAAAACATATATTAGGGTACAATCAGTGGTAAAGTGTAAACCATATATTAGGGTAGTCAGTGGTAAAGTGTTAAACATAAATTAGGGTACAGTCAGTGGTAAAGTGTAAAACATATAATAGGGTACAGTCAGTGGTAAAGTGTAAACAATATATTAGGATACAGTCAGTGGTAAAGTGTAAACCATATATTAGGGTACAGTCAGTGGTAAAGTGTAAACAATATATTAGGATACAGTCAGTGATAAAGTGTAAACCATACATTAGGATACAGTCAGTGGTAAAGTGTAAACCATTTAAGGATACAGTAAAATTGTAAAGTGTAAACCATATAAGGATACAGTAAAATTGTAAAATGTAAACCATATAAGAATACAGTCAGTGGTAAAGTGTAAACCATATAAGGATACAGTCAGTGGTAAAGTGTAAAACATACAAGGATACAGTCAGTGATAAAGTGTAAACCATATATTAGGGTAGTCAGTGGTAAAGTGTAAAACATATATTAGGGCACAGTCAGTGGTAAAGTGTAAAACATATAATAGGGTACAGTCAGTGGTAAAATGTAAATCATATAAGGATACAGTCAGTGGTAAAGTGTAAATCATATAAGGATACAGCCAGTGATAAAGTGTAAATCATATAAGGATACAGCCAGTGATAAAGTGTAAATCATATAAGGATACAGTCAGTGATAAAGTGTAAATCATATAAGGATACAGCCAGTGATAAAGTGTAAATCATATAAGGATACAGTCAGTGGTAAAGTGTAAAACATATAATAGGGTACAGTCAGTGGTAAAATGTAAATCATATAAGGATACAGCCAGTGATAAAGTGTAAATCATATAAGGATACAGCCAGTGATAAAGTGTAAACCATATAAGGATACAGTCAGTGGTAAAGTGTAAACCATATAAGGATGCAGTCAGTGGTAAAGTGTAAACCATATAAGGATGCAGTCAGTGGTAAAGTTTAAACGACAAATGAGGATACATAAGCAAAAACGTGTACTTCACTCACATAGGAGCACACAGACAACATGGCAGCTTACCAGTCTCCGTGAATGCTCCAGCTTGTTTCCTCATGATCTCTGCAAGCAAGCTATGCCGCTCTGCTGCCTGAGCCAGCTGCAAAACAACACAGGTTAACCTGTTTAGTTTGAACAAAGATGACACAAACAACACAGGTTAAACTGTTTAGTTTGAACAAAGAAGGCACAAACAACACAGGTTAACGTGTTTAGTTTGAACAAAGAAGGCACAAACAACACAGGTTAAACTGTTTAGTTTGAACAAAGAAGGCGCAAACAACACAGGTTAACCTGTTTAGTTTGAACAAAGAAGACACACAGGTTAACCTGTTTAGTCTGAACAAAGAAAACACAAACAACACAGGTTAACCTGTTTAGTTTTAACAAAGAAGACACAAACAACACAGGTTAACCTGTTTAGTCTGAACAAAGAAGGCACAAACAACACAGGTTAACCTGTTTAGTTTGAACAAAGAAGGCACAAACAACACAGGTTAACCTGTTTAGTCTGAACAAAGAAGACACACACAACACAGGTTAAACCTGTTTAGTTTGAACAAAGAAGACACAAACAACACAGGTTAAACTGTTTAGTTTGAACAAAGAAGACACAAACAACACAGGTTAACCTGTTTAGTTTGAACAAAGAAGACACACACAACACAGGTTAACCTGTTTAGTTCAAACAAAGAAGACACAAACAAAACAGGTTAACCTGTTTAGTTTGAACAAAGAAGACACAAACAAGAGACTGCACTGTTCACTGCCTGGACTATTTCTCTTGTCTTGTCAGGTGCATTCTACAGTTACGGCCGATTAAAAATTTACAAACGAGAAACATCCATTTTTACAAATTTACAAATGAGAAACACCCATTTCATTAACTTGTTTAGGTTAGCAACACTTTAAGAACCTAAAATAGTATCTATCAGAGAAACTACTTTTCCATTTCTTCATTTTCTTTCCTCTTCCATCATTAGTTATTCTTCCTTCAAAATCAGAGTGTATCTGCCTGGGAGGCAAGAAACCAACAGTCTGCATACACATAAGCCAGACCTGTAAAACGGATGTGCATGCAAAACTCAAGTTCTATAACAATACCAAGTCCAGAAGTGGACGAACAACCAGAACTTTCTGCAGGAGATTACAGCCGATAAATGCCAAAAAGATCTTTAGTAATTACTCTTCTATCTTGTTCTTCCTTTCTCTATGTTTAGTCTTTCTTAGCCAGTATTAAATCTCCCCTCCCCCCTACAACCTCAATTAGGGGCTTACAGACAGTTTGGCATCTTTTTTCTAAGCTTTCCTCTTCTATCTATGTAGGTGTCTGTGGCTTAGGCATTGTGAAAGAGCTTCAAAATGCCAGGTTGCCAGGTTTGATCCCAGCTGTGGACAATTTGTCTTGCGCTGGTTATCATAGTCGTAAAAAGAGCTAACCGTTCAGTAAGCAATGGCAAACTACTGAACATAAAATTTGCTTAGAAAAACCACACAAAGCTAATATGCTGGTTCATCCTGTAAGGGTTTCGCAACTGACTTCTATCTATAGGTGCAGGCTTCACAACTGACTTCTATCTATAGGTGCAGGCTTTCTAACTGACTTCTATCTATAGGTGCAGGCTTCACAACTGACTTCTATCTATAGGTGCAAGCTTTCCAAATGACTTCTATCTATAGGTGTAGGCTTTCCAAATGACTTCTATCTATAGGTGCAGGCTTTCTAACTGACTTCTATCTATAGGTGCAGGCTTCACAACTGACTTCTATCTATAGGTGCAGGCTTTCCAAATGACTTCTATCTATAGGTGCAGGCTTTCTAACTGACTTCTATCTATAGGTGCAGGCTTTCCAAATGACTTCTATCTATAGGTGCAGGCTTTCCAAATGACTTCTATCTATAGGTGAAGGTTTCACAACTGACTTCTATCTATAGGTGCAGGCTTTCTAACTGACTTCTATCTATAGTTGCAGGCTTTCTAACTGACTTCTATCTATAGGTGCAGGCTTTCTAACTGACTTCTATCTATAGGTGCAGGCTTCACAACTGACTTCTATCTATAGGTGAAGGCTTCACAACTGTCTTCTATCTATAGGTGAAGGCTTCACAACTGACTTCTATCTATAGGTGCAGGCTTTCTAACTGACTTCTATCTATAGGTGCAGGCTTCACAACTGACTTCTATCTATAGGTGCAGGCTTTCTAACTGACTTCTATCTATAGGTGCAGGCTTTCCAAATGACTTCTATCTATAGGTGCATGCTTTCTAACTGACTTCTATCTATAGGTGAAGGCCTCACAACTGACTTCTATCTATAGGTGCAGGCTTCACAACTGACTTCTATCTATAGGTGCAGGCTTCACAACTGACTTCTATCTATAGGTGCAGGCTTCACAACTGACTTCTATCTATAGGTGCAGGCTTCACAACTGACGTCTATCTATAGGTGCAGGCTTCACAACTGACTTCTATCTATAGGTGCAGGCTTCACAACTGACGTCTATCTATAGGTGCAGGCTTTCCAAATGACTTCTATCTATAGGTGCAAGCTTCACAACTGACTTCTATCTATAGGTGCAAGCTTCACAACTGACTTCTATCTATAGGTGCAAGCTTCACAACTGACTTCTATCTATAGGTGCAAGCTTCACAACTGACTTCTATCTATAGGTGAAGGCCTCACAACTGACTTCTATCTATAGGTGAAGGCCTCACAACTGACTTCTATCTATAGGTGAAGGCCTCACAACTGACTTCTATCTATAGGTGAAGGCTTCACAACTGACTTCTATCTATAGGTGCAAGGCTTCACAACTGACTTCTATCTATAGGTGCAGGCTTCACAACTGACTTCTATCTATAGGTGAAGGCTTCACAACTGACTTCTATTTATAGGTGAAGGCCACAACTGACTTCTATCTATAGGTGCAGTAACCTAGGGGTTCAGCTTTCTTAAGCCCACCCAAAAATTGTTTAAGGGGGCTGTGGCCCTCTTTATCCATACACAAAAATGTTGTTTAACCGCTGATGCATTTTATGGTACAACTGTTATATTTATATCTATCAATCAAAACTCATGAGCACTGCCAGCTGCAGTGACTTGCCAGACAATGAAATGCTGCACCCATGTTTAGGCTGGATCTACTTGGCAGTGCAGTTTAATTTAAAAATCTGCTTTGATGGGGGATTCAAACTTATATAAACTGGGCTGGCAGGTAAGTAGGTTAGTAACTGTGCTACCATGGCTCCTTTATATTTTATAATTGTAACATAACCAGTGGCAATGAGTCTCTGATCCTCCTCTTTCTCACAATCATGCACATAAGCTTCACTGTCAGGTCAGTCAGATGGTTTAAATATCAGCTGGGGTTCTGCAGCTAAATGGTTAAGCCACTTGTCTAACATAGTGAAGGCTGTGGGTTTGTTAAATAGACTGTATCATTAGTATCCCTGGTGGTTAAGCCATATGTCTAACATAGTGAAGGCTGTGGGTTTGTTAAATAGACTGTATCATTAGTATCCCTAGTGGTTAAGCCATATGTCTAACATAGTGAAGGCTGTGGGTTTGTTAAATAGACTGTATCATTAGTATCCCTGGTGGTTAAGCCATATGTCTAACATAGTGAAGGCTGTGGGTTTGTTAAATAGACTGTATCATTAGTATCTAGTGGTTAAGCCATCTAACATAGTGAAGGCTGTGGGTTTGTTAAATAGACTGTATCATTAGTATCCCTGGTGGTTAAGCCATTTGTCTAACATAGTGAAGGCTGTGGGTTTCACAAATAGACTGTATCATTAGTAATCCCTGGTGGTTAACTGCCATTAGTCTAATCTAGTGAAGGCTGTGGGCTTGTTAATGGACTGTATCATTAGTATCCCTGGTGGTTAAGCCATTTGTCTAACATACTGTGGCTTGTTATGGACTGTATCATTAGTATCCCTGGTGGTTAAGCCATTTGTCTAACATAATGAAGGCTGTGGGCTTGTTAATGGACTGTATCATTAGTATCCCTGGTGGTTAAGCCATTTGTCTAACATAGTGAAGGCTGTGGGCTTGTTAATGGACTGTATCATTAGTATCCCTGGTGGTTAAGCCATTTGTCTAACATAGTGAAGGCTGTGGGTTTGTTAAATAGACTGTATCATTAGTATCCCTGGTGGTTAAGCCATTTGTCTAACATAGTGAAGGCTGTGGGTTTGTTAAATAGACTGTATCATTAGCATCCCTGGTGGTTAAGCCATTCGTCTAACATAGTGAAGGCTGTGGGCTTGTTAATGGACTGTATCATTAGTATCCCTGGTGGTTAAGCCACTTGTCTAACATAGTGAAGGCTGTGGGTTTGTTAAATAGACTGTATCATTAGTATCCCTGGTGGTTAAGCCATTTGTCTAACAAAGTGAAGGCTGTGGGCTTGTTAATGGACTGTATCATTAGTATCCCTGGTGGTTAAGCCATTTGTCTAACATAGTGAAGGCTGTGGGCTTGTTAATGGACTGTATCATTAGTATCCCTGGTGGTTAAGCCATTTGTCTAACATAGTGAAGGATGTGGGCTTGTTAATGGACTGTATCATTAGTATCGCTGGTGGTTAAGCCACTTGTCTAACATAGTGAAGGCTGTGGGCTTGTTAATGGACTGTATCATTAGTATCCCTGGTGGTTAAGCCATATGTCTAACATAGTGAAGGCTGTGGGCTTGTTAATGGACTGTATCATTAGTATCCCTAGTGGTTAAGCCATTTTTCTAACATAGTGAAGGCTGTGGGCTTGTTAATGGACTGTATCATTAGTATCCCTGGTGGTTAAGCCACTTGTCTAACATAGTGAAGGCTGTGGGCTTGTTTAATGGACTGTATCATTAGTATCCCTGGTGGTTAAGCCATTTGTCTAACATAGTGAAGGCTGTGGGCTTGTTAATGGACTGTATCATTAGTATCCCTGGTGGTTAAGCCACTTGTCTAACATAGTGAAGGCTGTGGGCTTGTTAATGGACTGTATCATTAGTATCCCTGGTGGTTAAGCCATTTGTCTAACATAGTGAAGGCTGTGGGCTTGTTAATGGACTGTATCATTAGTATCCCTTTGGTTAAGCCACTTGTCTAACATAGTGAAGGCTGTGGGCTTGTTGAATGGACTCTCATTATATCCTGGTGGTTAAGCCTCATGTCTAACATAGTGAAGGCTGTGGGCTTGTTAATCACTGTATCATTAGTATCCCTGGTGGTTAAGCCACTTGGTTTAAAATAGTGAAGGCTGTGGGCTTCTGAATGGACTGTATCATTAGTATCCCTGGTGGTTAAGCCACTTGTCTAACATAGTGAAGGATGTGGGCTTGTTAATGCACTGCATCATTAGTATCCCTGGTGGTTAAGCCATTTGTCTAACATAGTGAAGGCTGTGGGGGGGGGGGGGGGGGCCATTTGTCTAACATAGTGAAGGCTGTGGGCACTGTATCATTAGTATCCCTGGTGGTTAAGCCATTTGTCTAACATAGTGAAGGCTGTGGGCTTGTTAATGGGACTGGGGTATCCCTGGGGGTTAATGTCTAACATAGTGCAGGCTGTGGGCTTGTTAATGGACTGTATCATTAGTATCCCTGGTGGTTAAGCCACTTGTCTAACATAGTGAAGGCTGTGGGCTTGTTAATGGACTGTATCATTAGTATCCCTGGGAGTTGTTGCTGAAGATAGGGAAATCATGCTTTGTGGGCTGCTCATGGCTGGTGGCTAACAATTCTGTGGAAAGCGATTAAGCTACATGGTATAAAAGCTAGTGGAATGAAGCTGACCCTCTCAACTTTGAACTTTTATGTTTGACCCTGGAAGGCTACATTTAATCACTACCAGCTGTGACACAGTCCTGAAAATGCCAGAATATCCCCATTTCTGCAGTGACCTGTTCTTGATAGATGTAGTTAAATGCCATTGGTACTATATGCACCTGTGTGGTGTTCAAGAGGCACAGGCATTAGATGAATTTAGCATTTAGAGGGGTTTCCTTGTGAGTCCAATAGCCTTTTATAAAAGTCAGGTCGACGTATCATTGTCCTGTAAGCCTCAGTTACGGAGGATTTGTTCTCTTGTTTATTGTTTACTCTTTTAACATATTTGCACATATTTTAAAACAAAAATGTAAAAAAATGCAGACAGATAAATGTTTCAACTATTTATAAGTTACTTGTGCAGCATAGTTGTATGTTAAAGGATTCTTTCCCCAGCAATTTCCATGAGCTCTTGACCCATTTATTTTAGCATTCACGGGCAGATAGAGCTAAAAAATCCGCCTGATTCTATGCTCAGATTAACCAGCTGACACAACTGATGAGACAGCTCTGATGTCAGCAGATTAACCAGCTGACACAACTGATGAGACAGCTCTGATGTCAGCAGATTAACCAGCTGACACAACTGATGAGACAGCTCTGATGTCAGCAGATTAACCAGCTGACACAACTGATGAGACAGCTCTGATGTCAGCAGATTAACCAGCTGACACAACTGATGAGACAGCTCTGATGTCAGCAGATTAACTGAAGCTGACACAACTGATGAGACATTTGCTTCACCAGACTAACCAGCTGACACACTGATGAGCCTCTCTGGTCAGCAGAACCCATGATACAACTGCCTGAGGTCAAGAGATTAACCAACCCATGATAAACTGCCTGCAGGTCAAGCTGACACCATGATTAACTGCCTGGGTCAGCAGATTAACCAGCTGACACAACTGATGAGACAGCTCTGATGTCAGCCTGTCTCCACTGAAGTTTACAAAATAAAAATGTTTGTTCACCACTTAGAACATGGGTGCCTGGGTCAAGAGAACCCATGATAAACTGCCTGGGTCAAGTGATCCATGATTAACTGCCTGGGTCAAGAGAACCCATGATAAACTGCCATCAGGAAGTGATATTACTTGGCATCAAATACATGGTCATGTGTCAATGAACATTTTCTCAAAGACAAATTGATCAAGTTCCTAAAACTAACCAGTGAGTATTTCTCTTAAAGCAAAGCCAGCCATCAAACATCACCCTAAATTCGACTAATGTAGAAACCCTCAAAATAAAACAGTGAACCCAAATATATGAAGCCATACCTGGTTCTGTGCTTTGGACTTCTTTCGTTCAATATCCTGATATGCTCGTGTGAGAGCCTCTATTTGATGAAGGCCCTTCCTCCACAGCTCATGCCAGGTATGTTCTGACAGGTGAAGGTAAGGAAACTCCTCCATCAAAAAAGGCAGCAAATCTTCCTCATTTTCAAGTGCCACTGTTGTCAGGGAAAAAACATTCAAATTTCTGTCTACTTTCTTCAGTACTGGCAAGAAGAGATAATTTCAAGACAAACCTACAAACATTTGGTGTCACCAATTGGAAAGACAAGGACAACCAGAGACATAAATGGAGGTGGGTGATATCTGCAGTAGTGAACCTCCAAAGGCTCGGAGTGCTGAAGAAGAAGAAGAAGAAAAAGTACTGGCAAGAGATTACAGTGGTGCCTCGGTATATGTCCTCATCCTGTTTGAGATCCTTGGATGTAAATCAGACAGAATGCAGACTAAACAAATTTTCCCATCAAAAATAAAGGAAGAATGATTAGTCTATTCACAACAACAAAACATTTTCTTACTGGCTTATTATACACAGATGGGGTTGTATGGAATAATTTCAACACTGCTTAACACTAAAATACTCCAATACAAAAGAAATCAAGATGAAATGAATGAAAAGTCACTTGACTTTCCCAGGTAGTGTTGAGTGCCTACTAGGATGGTGCTGAGAATGCAGGAGGAAAGAGGGGGGGGGGGGGGTGTTGTTTGCAAAGGGAGTCTCCTTCTAATAAAGCTTCAGGAATCTGACATTCTGATGTCTTTTTTCTCTTCCTTCATTTATTTCCCGTCTCTGTTCCCTACTTGGAGCTGGTTGAGGCTCACCATAGTAAAGTAAGTAAAATCCCTTATTACGCCTTAGGCGCATCGGGTTTATGGGCAGAGCGTCCCACATTTTTACAGACCAATGTTTGACCTAACTATTGACTAAAGTCTGTCCAAAAAACTTTGTTTCTGTCTTCTCAGGATATTTTGAAAATCTTACATTGCCTGGTCATATATAGCTTGTTTGGGTTTTGTTGGGGGTAATGCAGGGTATTATGACTGATTTTGTTGGGGTAATGCAGGGTATTATGACTGATTTTGTTGGGGTAATGCAGGGTATTATGGCTGGTTTTGTTGGGGTAATGCAGGGTATTATGGCTGGTTTTGTTGGGGTAATGCAGGGTATTATGACTGATTTTGTTGGGGTAATGCAGGGTATTATGGCTGATTTTGTTTGGGGTAATGCAGGGTATTATGGCTGGTTTTGTTGGGGTAATGCAGGGTATAATGACTGATTTTGTTGGGGTAATGCAGGGTATTATGACTGATTTTGTTGGGGTAATGCAGGGTATTATGGCTGGTTTTGTTGGGGTAATGCGGGGTATTATGGCTGGTTTTGTTGGGGTAATGCAGGGTATTATGGCTGGTTTTGTTGGGGTAATGGAGGGTATTATGGCTGGTTTTGTTGGGGTAATGCAGGGTATTATGACTGATTTTCACTCATACAAGTTTTAGCACGCAAGGCATATTCCAAACAAAGGTTGCATAAGAAAAATAAGTTTCTCCATCTAAACAAAACATATACCAAGTTGAATTTACCACCATATTTGTGTACTTTGTTCTCTACTGGTAAGAGTAGTTATTGACAGCAGTTATTGTTTACTTTGTTCTGTAATGGAAAAGAATCACAGACTAGTTGTTCTCATTTTGTTCTGTGCTTCCAATAAAATTAGAGTGGCTGCTATGCAACAAGCAAAAGACAGGTAACTACATCTAACTCCTCATATGATGCTTTACAGCAAAAGAAGAAAGATGTTTACTTCTTTCTGTACTGGCAAAAGAATTATAGAGTAGTTGTTGTTAACTCTGCAATACTTTCAGTACTGATTGTATTACAGAGTAGCAATTATCTTTTCTCTACTGGGAGGAGCAATATGGAGAAGTTTTTATTTTATTCGCTCAGTACTAGAAAGATAAACAAAGTCTTAAAGTTTCTTTGCTCAGTAACAGAAAGGTAAACAAAGTCTTTCAGTTTCTTTGCTCAGTAACAGAAAGATAAACAAAGTCTTACAGTTTCTTTGCTCAGTACCAGATAGATAAACAGTCTAAAAGTGTCTTCGCTCAGTACCAGAAAGATAAACAGTCTAAAAGTTTCTTCGCTCTCTTCTCTTCTGCCTTTCTATCCCCCAATGGAGCATAGGCCCTCAACCAACTCACGCCAAGTCGTTCTATCCTTCGCCATTACATGGAGCTCTCCGCATGTCCTCCCAATCCCTCCAACCTCATTCTCCAGCTCCCCTCTCCATGCGCCCTCCGGCCCTCCCCTATTCCCATGCCCCTGTGGGTTCCAATGCAAAGACATTCTAGTTATGCTGTTCTCCTGCCCTCTCAGTGCGTGTCCTATCCAACGCCAGCGTCCTTTCCTCACCTCCTGATCCACCGGAGCCTGCCCAGCTCTCTCCCAAAGTTCTACACCAGCCATTCTATCATACCATTTCATTCCCTCCATTCCGCGCAGGCACCAGTTAATGAATGTCTGCAATTTATTAGTAATTACCTACGTTGTTCTCCATGTTTCCGCCCCATACAATAGTACTGATTTGACATTAGAATTAAAAATTGTTAGTTTAGTATTTATTTTAATTTCTTTTGACCTCCACAAATTCCCTAGTGCTATGAAAGCCCCTCTTGCCTTTTGTATTCTTATTTTAATATCTCTATCAGTTCCTCCATCTTTATCTACATTACTGCCTAAATAGGTGTACGACTCCACGTCTTGGAGTGGGGTGCCATTAAGAGAAACCACATTACTATTTGCCTGATTTATTCTCATTATCTTTGTCTTTCCTTTATGGATATTCAGACCAAGCTGCTGTGATCTCGCATTAAGTATATTTAATTTATCTTGCATCTGATTCTGTGAATGGGACAGAAGAGCAATATCATCAGCGAAGTCCAGATCATCAAGCTGTTTTGTAGGGGTCCACTGAATTCCATTCTTGGTGTTAGCAGTTACTGTTTTCATAGTCCAGTCTATAGCCAGTAAAAACAAGATAGGCGACAAAAGACATCCCTGTCGCACACCTGTTTTTATTTCAAATGCATCTGTTAGCTTTCCCTCATGAAGAACTCGACATTTCATGTCTTTATATGTTGCCTTTACTAAGTTGATAATTTTCTGTGGGATTCCATAGTGCCCCATCAATTTCCAGAGAGATTCCCTATCTATGCTGTCAAATGCTTTTTCATAGTCTATAAATCCAATGTAAAGTGGTGAGTTCAGTTCAATGCTTTGCTCTATTATAATACGTAATGTGGCTATCTGATCAGTACAGGATCTGTTTGACCGAAAACCTGCCTGCTCATCTCTTAGCATTTTATCAATAGCATCTTTTAATCTTTCCAAAATAATTCTACTTAATATTTTTCCAGGAACTGACAGCAACATAATTCCTCTATAGTTTTCACACTCCTGTAGATCACCTTTTTTGGGCAGTTTCACAAGATATCCTTCTCTCTACTCTGCTGGTATTTCTTCGGTCTCCCAGACTTTACTGAATAATCTATGTAGCAATTCTGTTGATGTGTTTATGTTGGTCCTGATGGCTTCAGCTGGGATACTATCTGGGCCTGACGCCTTTCCATCCTTAAGACGATTTATAGCTTTTCTAATTTCCTCTTTGGATGGTATCTCACAGTTGATATCCAGTTCCATTTCTAAAGGCTGGATATCTGAGGGAACCTCTGGGCCTGGTCTATTTAGAAGCATTTCAAAATATTCAACCCATCTGTCCATTTGATCTTTAGTGTTAGTAAGTACCTTTCCTTGACTATTTTTGATTGATCCAGTTGGCTGACTATATTTACCTACTAATTTTCTTGTGTTACTGTAAAGTTCTCTGAGGTTTCCTTTTGCTGCTGCTGTCTCCGCTTCTTGTGCTAGATCATTTAGATATTTCACTTTATCTGCCCTTATATGCCTCCTAACTTCCTTGTTGGCTTCTGTGTAATTCTTCTGAGCTCTAGCTTTAGCAGCTCTAGTTTTGCTATTGTTTAATTCTGCCTTTTTACTTTTCCTATCTTCAATCAGTTTAATGGTTTCTGGTGTTATCCATACTTTATGTTTCCTTTCTTTCTTGCCAAGAACTTCTACGCAAGATTCATTCCAGATTCCTTTGATCTGATCCCAGCAGACTTCTGTGTTGACATCTTCAGCTAACTGCTGCAACACCTGGTACTTATTAGAGACCGTAACTGAGAACTGTTCCTTAATTTCTTTATCTCTGAGAAAGCCTACATTATATTGGTTTCTATGATTATAAGATGTTATATATCTTTTTAGTTTCAACTTGATTTTACTTATCACCAGGAAATGGTCAGTAAATACATCGGCACCTCTGAAAGCCCTAACATCGTAAAGGGATGATCTAAACTTTTTGTTAATACATATGTGGTCAATTTGATTAGTTGTCTTATGGTCTGGTGATTCCCATGTTGCCTTGTGTATTCTTTTATGGGGAAAAATACTTCCACCAATAACATACTGGTAACCTGCACAAAAATTTGTGAACAATTCTCCATTTTCATTCATTACTCCTAGACCATGTCTCCCCATAATTTCTTCATAACCTGTGTTGTCTGATCCTATCTTAGCATTCAAGTCACCCATCAAAATTTTTAAGTTGCCCTTTCTTTCATTATTTATAATATTTTTAAGCTGCATGTAAAATTCTTCCTTAACAGATGCATCTTTATCATTTGTTGGTGCATAACACTGTATTACCGACATGTTCACCTTCTGTTTTACTTCGCTCAGTACCAGAAAGATAAACAATCTTAAAATTTCGTTCTTCAGTACTTGAAAGATAAACAAAGTCTTAAAGTTTCTTCATTTAGTAACAGAAAGATAAACAAAGTCCTAAAGACATGCATGCATGCGTGCAGGCATTGTGTGGGATAAGCTAACAAACTTTATTGTCCCAGACTGTCAGTTTGTCAAGGATTACTCTGGTTACACACAGTTGCCACATATCACACAACCAGAATCTGAGCACAGTGCTCTCTGTAGCTCCAGCATAGGTCTAAGCAATCAATCAGGATCTCACATGCTATAAATATCCTTCTGTAAGTGGGTTTTCTCCTTTTAGGCAACTATGAACTAGTTTTTCCTTCTACACCAGAGAAGGCCAGACGGTGGCGACTGCAGACATAACTGGCTGACAGACTTACAGATTTTGACAGACTTGGTTGTGAATGCAGACATAACTGACAGACATGGTGGTGACTGCAGACATAACTGACTGACTTACAGACTTGGTAGTGACTGTAGACACAACTGACAGACAGACTTAGTAGTGACTGCAGATATAACTAGTGATTGATAGACAGACTTGGGGGTGACTGGGTGACACAACTGACAGACAGACTTAGTAGTGACTGCAGATATAACTAGTGATTGATAGACAGACTTGGGGGTGACTGGGTGACACAACTGACAGAAGACTTAGTGGTGAGTGCAGACTAAAATGACTAGGCTGAAATACTGACTTGGTGGAGATTCTTTAGCTTCCTCATCTATAATCTGATGCCTAACTACTTTCTTCTTGGGTTTCCTGCATTTGGCTTGCAACAATGGGCCTGAAAAAATAAAGAAGATTTGTGTGGCAATAAATAAATTTAAAAAAAGCGTACATGTTTTAATCAATGGTTATGGATCACCCATGCTGCTGCAGGTTGGCTGGTGCACCAGAATATCTGATTTCATGTGGGCTTTCAGAAAGAAGGAAGTCCAGCATAGAATCACACAAGGTATAACTTCAGATGCTGGTTTATGTAATGACAATTTATCTGAATAAGTTGACAATTTGTAAATATTTCCTTCTTCTTTTTCAGGGACTTTCCTTCTTCCTGCCAGTTTGGAGACATTTGTGACATTCAGTTGAATGCTTATCTAACTGAGAGGTGAGCGTGTCCAACTTGTCAATGATACTGAGTCAGGATCCTGCCTTTGGGAGTTGTCTTCTTCATGTTCATCAACTGTAGACTCCAGCAGAAAGTTCTGGTTGTTCACACAGTTCTGGACTAAGGTCTTGTTCGGAACTTTTGAGTTTTGCATGTAGATTCATTTGACAGATCTGGCTTATTTGTATGCAGACTGTTGGTTCCTCACCTCTCAGGTTAATGCACTCTAACTTTGAAGAAACAATCCTAATGAGTGAACTTTCATGGCATGCTTGTTAGGTGGACAGGGGTCTATCCTTACACAGCAAAATGGGGTCCTGAGATGTGGGAGTTCAGGGCCTAGCCAGTCTGGTTTGAATGCCCACCAGGACAGATTTTGTAATGAATTCTCTGCGCCCCAGGTCGATAGTCTCCACAAGAAATGTTCTAGCAAGTAAAGGCAGCTGGGGGTGAGAGTGATGACACAACTCACTGAGTGCTGACTACTCTACAATGTGTAGCTAGTATCACAGGCTTCAAATACCTGAAGGTGTAGAAACTGGGCTCTACCTTCCCTCTAAACAGATCTGATCCAAGTTAGTGGGCTCTACCTTCCCTCTGGTAGCTATGTTTATTGTCCCCAACAATGTTCTCATGGTAGTGACTTATTCGCAGACTTGTTGCAAATTAGTTGAGGGTGGATGCTCCATTGGCGGACAAAGGGCAGAAGCAGTTGCTTACTGGCATTCTGTTTGTCATTAACAGTTTTGTGAAGCTGTTACTGTGTGAAGCTGTTACTGTGTGAAGCTGTTACTGTGTGAAGCTGTTACTGTGTGAAGCTGTTACTGTGTGCAGCACGTACACAGGCTCTACTGTATTTCCCACTTCCCCAAGAAGTGTAGGTATCCAGTCTAATTATTGAGATACTTGAACTCTACAAGCCATCTTACTTGGATGCCCCTGTCTGCCAGTTAGTTAGTCTTTCCTCTTGTGTCGAGTGCGGCACATAGGGCAGAGGTCATGACTCTCCATGCATGGCGGTTCGTTGCAATCCGTTGTAGGTCTTGGATGTTTGAGTGGCCCATGAGCGAGCCTTCCCTGATGATAGTTCTACGTAGGGTTTCCCTTGGTCTTCCACGAGATCTTTTCCCCTGTGGTGTCCAAATGAGGGCTTGGTAAGGAAGTCTTGATTTATTCATTCTAAGGGCGTGGCCGACATAGTTCCAGCGGCATTTTCGTATAAAATTAGACACATACTCTTGCCTGGATTCTTGCCTTATTTGTGTATTTGTTCGGAAATCTGACCATTTGAAATTTAGTATTCTTCTAAGGCATTTATTTTCAAAACTCTAATTTTGTGTCTAGAGTTTTCGTTGATTTCCAGCTCTCGCATCCATAGGTTAGTACTGGAATCACACAAGAATTGAAGATCTTGAGTTTTGTGTGTTTGCTAAGTGTCTTTGATTTCCAGATGTTAGACAGTTTATTGAAGGCACTAGATGCCAGTGCTATTCTAAATGGTATTTCTGGTGCGGTATCTCCTGTAGATGACATCTTGCTCCCTAGATAAGTGAAACTGTTGACTTTTTCAAGGCTGTTGTTGTTTAGCGTGATATCAACTGAACTGTTGGTAAAGTCTAGATTTTTTTGTTTTTGCGGTGTTAATTTGGAGTCCAATTTGTTCTGAGAATTTCTGGAGTCGATTGATTTTTTCTTGGGCGTCTGTGTGTTCTGAACTCAGGAGTGCTATGTCGTCGGCGAAGTCTAGGTCTTCCAGAATTTTGTCAACCCATGTAATGCCTAAATTTGCGTTATTTATGCACTTGCGCATGACCCAGTCGATTGCTATACCAAAAAGCATCGGCGATAGGACACAGCCTTGCTTCACTCCTGTTTCCACCGGGAACCAGTCAGAATTGCCGGAATCAGTTCTTACACAGCATCGTGTTTCATTATAAAAAGATTTTATGATGTTGATATATTTGATGGGGAAACCATAGATGTTAAGCAATTTCCAGAGTGTTGGACGATGGATACTGTCGAAGGTTTTTTGAAAGTCGACAAAGTTGATCAATAATTTCGACTGGAATTCTGTAGAATTTTCAACAATTATTCTAAGAGTAAAGATGTGGTCTATGCATGACCGCTTGGATCTAAAACCGGCTTGTTCTTCCCTTAATCTTTCATCTATGGATTTTTTCAATCTTTCTAGTAGCATACTACAAAATAGTTTCCCTGGTATCGAAAGCAGGGTGATGCCTCTCCAGTTGTTACAATCGGATAAATCACCAGTATGTCCCATAAATGGTATTTGTTGCTGGTGGTTCTGATGACTGATCTGACAGCCCCAGCAGCAGCAGCCAATACTCTGATTACTGATCAAGAACAAACAACCTGGCACAACAGGCACACCCATGGCTGCTCTGTCTCTGGCAGTAAATGTCTTCAGGTGTAGATCAGGGCTACTGAATCTAGCCCGCGGAGGCATAGTGAGTGGCCCGCGGACAACTGACAAATGTATAGTATTAATGATCTTTCTATGCTAGCTCTTGGTTCTCTGGCCCATGACCATTCCCCATTTTCAAAATGTTGGCTCTTGAGAAGACCTGGTGTAGACTCTAACTGTTTCAGAAGTACACACATCATACTGTTCCCCACACATGTCCTTTCTTGCTGTATCCACAAGATCATTCAAAATGTAAGCAACATTACCAGTTTTGTCATCCAGCCATTGAATCTTCCATCAGCAGCTGTTCATCAATGGTTGTCAGGATGTTCACCTTCTCTAAAGTGAGCTCGTCCTACCACTGTCACTTTTGTAGCCCCCCCCCCCCCCCCCCCCCCCCAAAAGAAAAAAAAAATCTGCTTTTCATTAAAACAACACCTGGCTCCTAGAGTTCAACAACAAAGACACTGTACAAACAATCATGAAACGGCTAATCAAAGTAAATTAAAGGATTTGTTTTCCCACCTTAAGACACACTGGCCATACTTCTTCTGAACACTGATTGGCTGTAAGCTCTGATGTAAAGTTCTGATGGTTTGTCCACTTCTGGACTTTAGTATTGTTCCAAAACTTGAGTTCTGCGGCAGATATGTTAAATAGATCTGGCTTATTCGTATGCAGACTGTTGGTCCCTCACCTCTCAGGCAGATGAATTCCAATTTAAAAAAACAAAACATTCCTAATTAGTAGACTTTTAAGACATGCTTGGGGGGGGGGGGGGGGGGGGAGTAGGTCTATTCCCAGGGAACCACACTAGGACTATTGCACATACAATGCTTTAGCTCCACAACTGTATACATTATTCTGCACTAGACACTGATGGAGTCAATATCAAGCTAGCCACCTTTACTGCCCAGAACATTTCCTGGTACCCATCCTCAGCTTGGACTGACCAGTGAAAATGAAGCTCTACTCAATAATAATTTCCATTTCTATAGGAGCTTGTTTTCACAGGCACACAGTCTTAAAGAGGCCAGCGATATGCTTATCTTCACACACCTACCTTTTGTTTTCTGTGTCCTTTTCTTTTGTACAGCTGTTTCAGCACATCTCTGGATATACTTCTCCTCCTGTAGGACAGCACCAGTTAAAACAATTAACACATTTTCTACAGATGTCTTGTTGATGCAGAGTCAGTAACACAGCTCATAATGTGGAGTCAGCAGTACAGCTCCTAATGTGGAGTCAGCAGTACAGTTCATAATGTTGAGTCAGCAATATAGTTCACAATGTGAAGTCAGCAGTACAGTTCCTAAAGTGAAGTCAGCAATACAGTTCACAATGTTGAGTCAGCAATACAGTTCACAATGTGAAGTCAGCAATACAGTTCATAATGTTGAGTCAGCAATACAGTTCATAATGTTGAGTCAGCAATACAGTTCATAATGTTGAGTCAGCAATACAGTTCATAATGTTGAGTCAGCAATACAGTTCATAATGTTGAGAGCAATACAGTTCACAATGTGAAGCCAGCAATACAGTTCATAATGTTGAGTCAGCAATATAGTTGATAATGTTGAGTCACCAATACACAATGTGGAATCAGCAGTACAACTCACTATGTAGAGTACCTTTCGCAAGAAATTGGGGATGCCTTTCAGGAAAAAAAGCTAGTGTTAGCAGCATGGATAGATCCGAAGAAAGCCTTTGACAAGGTCTTGAAAGAGGCCTCATGAAGACACTAAGAAACTAAAAAGTGAATGGGAATATGTACAAATGGAAGAAAGCATACTTGTACAACAAAAAAGCCCGAGGACAAACAGATGGACTCAAAAGTAACAAAGTTTTGATGTGATTTGGTGTCCCCCAAGAAGATGTCTTGTCCCCCATGCTCTTTCTAGTCTATATCAATGACCCAGTTTCTGAACTGCTCCAAGGAATTAAAGCTGCAATGTATGCAGATAACTTTGTACTATGGTGTATACATGAATATGCAACAGTGGCCACTAGACTGCTACAAAGATCCATAGATGCAATGGCTGCACGGGCTGATAAATGGTGTGTCAGCATCAACATAGACAAGTGTAGCGCCACCTCTACACCCTCTCCCCAAAACAAAAATCAGGCATCATCCATATAAATGGAGCATCTCTGAGGGAGGATAAGAAGAACACATACCTGGGAGTCACTTTTGATGACAGGTTAATATGAAGAAAACACACCAACAAAGCAGCAACAAAAGCCAGAAGGAGGGTAGCCTTCTGAGAAAACTAAGTTGAACCACATGGGGTGCTAGTGGGAAAATACTTAGGAAAGTTTACCAACAAAGATTTCGACTACACCTTGAATACGGATCACATCATGGAGTTCAGCACAAAAACACACTACAAGAGTAAGAAAAATGGCAAAATCAAGCACTCAGAGTTACCACAGGCAGTATGAAATAACACCTGTAGCTGTGATGGAGAAAATGGGGATGACCCAAGCACTGAGTGAATGCAGAGACATTAACCTTTAGCACCCCACAATAAAAATTCAAATTATTTCCCTTGCCTCCCACCTTATTTTTTTCAGATTTTGCGTTTTTTATGGAGGAAACATGAAAAACACTATAACTTTTTGGTTTATGAATAATTTGGCATAATTATTTAAACTGAAATAAACAAATGATTTCTGCATACATCGATATGAGTTTTGTTGGTGTATGTTTGATAGGTGATGTGTGAGGACAGAGTGAAATGGGAAAAATGTAAAAAAAACAGTACAAACATAAAGACTCACCAATTAGTAATGCATCTCCACGTATTCCGTATCTCTAAGAATCTGACACACTGTAAACATAACTACCTTCACCTACTTCTCCAGACATATCAACATCGCGACTGATATCGGCTGCATGAAAACACAAAATCTAATCGTCAGAGTCAGAATCCATGAAGATTTCAGAAAAATTAAATTCCATTTCGAAGGATGGTGATGGATATCGAACTGGCTTATAAAAATTGAGCCAACAAGCCCATTCGCGGCCATTACAGGAAGTTAAACCACTGTAGAATAGTTATTTATAGTTTTCAAGTGACGTCAAACGCATAGCTTCGTTTAGTTGGGTATTTTCCCGACCATATAAGGTTGTCGACTATACTCGACTGTGGGGTGCTACGGGATAAGCGGCGGAAGTCCAGTATACTCGACTGTGGGGTGCTAAAGGTTAAGATGCTAATAAAAGCAGAACATTCTTAGCATGCCTAGTCATCCTATGAAGGAAAGATTCCCAAATCTAGCTATGGGGAAATTACAAACAAGCAGTTTCATCCACCAGGCCAAATGGCTCTGCAGACAAACCAATGATCTGCCTGCAAATGATGGCCCTTTAAATGCTGTTCCAGAACAGACCCCCTGGAGAGAGGAGTGAAAGTTTCCAATACACATCCAGACAGAAGTGAAAGGAGTATTTGACAAGGAAGAACAAAACAGTGTGCAGCGTAAAACAGCCACCCTCAGTCTACTTGATGACGAATACTAACAGAATCTCTGGGTCCGTGTTTATACAGATGGGTCAGCACAAAATGCAATCAGAAACGGAGGAGCAGGTGTCTACATTAACCATCCTAACAATACCATTGATACAGCACAAAAAACCAACAGGAAAGCACTGTCACAACTATGATGCTGAAGTTCAAAATATCTCACAACCAGTGGTATTCCTAAAAGATGAAACAGTGGTTCTTCCGGCACTCCAGTTTGGAAAATTACCAGGTATACGGACACTACTATTAACTAGGAAGCCGATGAAGGTAGTTATGCAATGGATACCATCCCTATGTGGAGTTGCCAGAAATGGAAGAGCTGATTTTTTTTTTTTTTGCGTTCACCGGCTGTGAATTCCGGCGGAATCGATCGCATGGACTTTTGGCTTTCACCCGGACCTGATTTTTGCGTGTACAGCCGTTTTAATGTTCCCTGCCTCATGGGCAGCTGTACTCCGACTTCGAAGGAAGAAGTCAGGCCTATTTCTAGGTTGACTGTGGCCATTGTTTTGTGTGGGTCAAGACGTTGCCTGATTTGTGTGGAGTCCACTTTGTCTCCTTCTCCACAGGTATTGCCCCCGGAGTACCCCTTTGGGGCAGCCCCCTGTGGAACAGTAAGCCCTCAAGGGAAGGCAGGGGCAGATCATGGGCATTCCCCGCCATCCAAGGAGGCTTCCATGTATGCAGAGCCGGCACATGGCGCTCTGGTTCTGGGCTCACCCAAGGAATCGTCACGTCCTGCACATGCCTGCTTAACCTCACAACCGTATCAGGCTTCCCGCTCGACAAGAGCTGCGCCCTCTGGAAGTCAGCGGGGAACAGACTGTGGATTTTGGACTTTTGTGACCACACGAATAGGTACATTTTTTTTCTTCGCACGTTAGATTTCTTTGACGAGCTGTTAGCCCGACAGAATTTTACATCCTGCGTCAGGCAAATGGTTGTCAGTTTGGTCCCAACACTCGGGCGAGTGGGGTCTTTGGGTGTGGACATTTGGTCTTTTTCTGTTCAGTACAAATTGCGGAGGTCAGATTATGAGCTCACTCGTGTGCCGTAGGATCTAGTTTTGTCGGACATGTAGGCTTAGCCAGCCAATGGGCTGTTGCTGTTGTGGTGTACCTCAGCGCGGTGATGACGGCACTAAGGGTTACACGAGGATGTACATGGCTGGCCAGCCTATGTATGGTTGCTGTTTTGGTGTACCTCAGCGCGGTGACGACGACACTAAGGGTTAACCGAGGATGTACATGGATGGCTATCCTCTGGATGGTTGCTGTTGTGGTGTACCTCGGCGCGGTGACGACGACACTGAGGGTTAACAGAGGATGTACAGTGAACAATGTTCTCTTCACTCAGCATTCTTTTAACCAAGGGTTGTGATTTTTAGCTGTACGTTTGGCAAGCATACTCATGTTCCTAATGAGTTTTGATAACCTTTTTCACCCAAGCGTTTGGGGGCTGGCTGATGAGAGCCACAAGGACACATCACCTCTGGGGGCCGCCAACACCCCTGACAGCTCTGTTAATGCTCGTTTGAGACATTATCCGTGGCGCACAACGAGGACGTGCTGCTGGGGTCTTGCGTGAGGTTCCGTAAAACCAGAACAGTGAAGGACTGGCGCCCGAGTGACGTACGGAGTATCTCCTTATACACATCATGTTGGACTTAACTTCCCCTCACGCCTGTGACCTAAATCACCGCGCCACGGAAGAGCTGATAAACTAGTAGCTAAGGAAAGTGCAGCTAAAGAGGGAGATGTACGAGTCTCTTATCAACAGAAGGAAAGAATAATAAAATCAATCAGAAAACCACCGGAAGTGGCACACGACGATTACCATATTATGGTCAGACCAGAGCAAGTCATTATCTTATGCCTTAGAAGAGGGCATAATTGACTTTGCAGCCACATGTATACACAATTTAAAATTGGTGAATCAGTCATGTGGACCTGTGGACTGGCACCTGAGACAGCTGATTACACCCTCCAAGACTGTCCCAAATAAAACATATCAAGGTTTGGCCTAGAGAGACATTGGTGGAAGCTAAACTTTACGGGTCGCTAAGTAAATTACAAAGGACAGTTAAGTTTATACTGGAGACAGCATTGCAGATATAGATAACTTATTTCAAGTGAACGAAAGAAGAAGAAGCAGAAGAACAATGTGGAGTCAATATTACAGCTCACAATGTAATCAAATGCTCACATATGCTGTCAGTATTACAGTTCATAATTTGCACTCAGTAATATAGTTCATTATTTGGAGTCAATAATACGCTCATAATATGGAGTCAGCAATACAGCTCATAATATGGAGTCAGCAATACAGCTCATAATAGAGAGTCAGCAATACAGCTCATAATATGGAGTCAGCAATACAGCTTATAATATAGAGTCAGCAATACAGCTCATAATATAGAGTCAGCAATACAGCTCATAATATAGAGTCAGTAATACAGCTCATAATATGGAGTCAGCAATACAGCTCATAATATACAGTCAGTAATACAGCTTATAATATGGAGTCAGCAATACAGCTCATAATATACAGTCAGTAATACAGCTCATAATATACAGTCAGCAATACAGCTCATAATATACAGTCAGTAATACAGCTCATAATATGGAGTCAGCAATACAGCTCATAATATACAGTCAGTAATACAGCTCATAATATGGAGTCAGCAATACAGCTCATAATATACAGTCATTAATACAGCTCATAATATGGAGTCAGCAATACAGCTTATAATATGGAGTCAGCAATACAGCAATAATATGGAGCTAATACAGCTTATAATATGGAGTCAGTAATACAGCTTATAATATGGAGTCAGTAATACAGCTCATAATATGGAGTCAGCAATACAGCTCATAATATACAGTCAGTAATACAGCTCATAATATGGAGTCAGCAATACAGCTTATAATATGGAGTCAGCAATACAGCTTACAATATGGAGTCAGTAATACAGCTTATAATATGGAGTCAGTAATACAGCTTATAATATGGAGTCAGCAATACAGCTTATAATATGGAGTCAGCAATACAGCCATAATATAAAGTCAGTAACACAGCTCATAATATGGAGTCAGCAATACAGCTTATAATATGGAGTCAGTAAAACAGCTTAAAATATGGAGTCAGTAAATACAGATGATACTGTACAGTACAAGCACAGTTAGAGGAAAAGACAACTTACAGTTTCTGCAGCTTTCTCCTGTTCTCTGCCCAGGATGTAGTCCACATCCTCAGCGAACTCCTCGTGATCTTTCTCGTAGAACTTGTGCAGCAGCTGGAAGACAACAGACGAGCACATGTAGGAGATACAAGACAGGACACAAGTTCAGCCGAGCAGCTGGAAGACAACAGACGAGCACATGTAGGAGATACAAGACATCATACATCTGTAATATCTTATCTCTGCAGGTAGAACATAATTTTTCACTAATTGGCTGACCTTCTATGATTCTCTGCCACACATATAGATTGGTGAATTAATTATTCAACCTTTCTGTTTTGCTTGATCTTATTTTCTCCCATTGCTTCTGGTTGTTCAATAAATAGATGTTTCTTGTAAATCTGTTAGACAATATAATGTCACATGCTGGGAGATGTTTCTTGTGAAGCTGTTCCACAATATAATGTCACAGCTTGGGAGATGTTTCTTGTGAAGCTGTTCCACAGTATAATGTCACAGCTTGGGAGATGTTTCTTGTGAAGCTGTTCCACAATATAATGTCACATGCTGGGAGATGTTTCTTGTGAATCTGTTCCACAATATAATGTCACATGCTGGGAGATGTTTCTTGTGAAGCTGTTCCACAATATAATGTCACATGCTGGGAGATGTTTCTTGTGAAGCTGTTCCACAATATAATGTCACATGCTGGGAGATATTTCTTGTGAAACTGTTGTATTCTGTGTTCAGATTTTGTTGATGTTTTACATGTCCTGGTAGAATCTATGCTTGTTCAATGATCAGTAATTATGCTGGAGTTGAGAATAACCTGGGCATCCATTTATATTTCATTAATCTATATAGTCAATCTGTTCTCCTTCTTCACTTACTATTTTATTGCTTCAGGTGTTGAGAGAGGAACAAGGGCCTGCTTTATGTTCTTTTGGCTGCCTTAACCACAGATGTATCCAGTTTCTCTGATTTATCTTTCTATCTTGTTCTTGCTCTACCTCTTGTTCAACATCCCTTTCCTCTTTTTGAGTATGCCTTGTACGTTATGGCACCACAAGGCATTCTAAGCGGACAAATCATTTTATTTGTTGTCTTTGTACTTTATCTAGAAATGATTCTGTGCCAGCTTTTTCTCTAATGACTTCATTCCTAATTTAATCTCTTATAGTCACATGGTAGCATGTCTCAGACATTCCATGTCCGTGTCTGGCACTGGTAGCATGTCTCAGACATTCCATGTCCATGTCTGGCACTGGTAGCATGTCTCAGACATTCCATGTCCATGTCTGGCACTGGTAGCATGTCTCAGACATTCCATGTCTGTGTCTGGCACTGGTAGCATGTCTCAGACATTCCATGCCTGTGTCTGGCACTGGTAGCATGTCTCAGACATTCCATGCCTGTGTCTGGCACTGGTAGCATGTCTCAGACATTCCATGCCTGTGTCTGGCACTGGTAGCATGTCTCGGACATTCCATGTCCGTGTCTGGCACTGGTAGCATGTCTTAGACATTCCATGTCCGTGTCTGGCACTGGTAGCATATCTTTGACATTCCATGCCTGTGTCTGGCACTGGTAGCATGTCTCAGACATTCCATGTCTGTGTCTGGCACTGGTAGCATGTCTCAGACATTCCATGTCCGTGTCTGGCACTGGTAGCATGTCTTAGACATTCTATGTCCATGTCTGGCACTGGTAGCATGTCTCAGACATTCCATGTCCGTGTCTGGCACTGGTAGCATGTCTTAGATATTCCATGTCCGTGTCTGGAACTGGTAGCATGTCTCAGACATTCCATGTCCATGTCTGGCACTGGTAGCAGGTCTCAGACATTCCATGTCCATGTCTGGCACTGGTAGCATGTCTCAGACATTCCATGTCCATGTCTGGCACTGGTAGCTCTCAGACATTCCATGTCCATGTCTGGCACTGGTAGCATGTCTTAGATATTCCATGTCCGTGTCTGGCACTGGTAGCATGTCTCAGACATTCTATGTCTGTGTCTGGCAGCAAGTCTCAAACATTCCATGTCCACGTCTGGCACTGGTAGCATAAAGTGGGAGTCAGTCTGCTATGTATGAGATGACTCTTTGTACTGATTACGACTGTCTTATGCTCTAAGACGGGAATTAGCTGTTCCAGTACTTATTTTGATGTACTGGATGTACATATTCTATTGTATTCCCTGTAGCATCACTCAGTCAGCATTATTCTATTGATACCAGCTTTGATTTGGCTCGACATATACTGAAAGATTTAATCAATCATGCATTAGATATAAGTGAAAGTGTAGTAAGGTAGTGAAGTTTGGTCTACTTAAGTGTACCAAGAGAAGTGGCTAAACATCTTTTGTATAGAATGCTTATGAAGAACATTTGACATTAAGTGGCAAGACAGAATCACAAACACTGAGGTACTGGAAGAAGCAGGTATCACAAATGTTTTTCAATGGATGGAGAATGGTAGAGTCCCTAAGAACATCACATATGATAAAATACAGATGGGTGAAAGATGTTGAGGTTTGCCTCTACTATGCTATAAAGATGTATACAAGTGGGACATCAATGATTCAGGTATTATGTGGATTCATGGGAACATCACATATGATAAAATACAGATGGGTGAAAGATGTTGAGGTTTGCCTCTACTATGCTATAAAGATGTATACAAGTGGGACATCAATGACTCAGGTTTTATGTGGATTCATGGGAACATCACATATGATAAAATACACATGGGTGAAAGATGTTGAGGTTTGCCTCTTCTATGCTATAAAGATGTATACAAGTGGGACATCAATGATTCAGGTATTATGTGGATTCATGGGAACAGCATGCCATGGACCCTGCTGCACAGAGGGAGGGGGACATCAGGAAGGGATTAGGAGGGACACAGAAGACACAATGGCTGTAGATAATTGAAGAGCTGAGTACTCAAGAAGAAGCAGTCTAAATACAAGTAATGATAATAATGGTCCTCTAATACCATGCTCTACCTGTGGAATGTACTGAATGCAAGCAGGTCTGGTTAATCCAACTGCCCATCCCCATGAGCCATGACTGCCATGTCTAACCTACAGAACATTATCACACTATTGTCCGCAACCATGGAACGGTGACAACAACACATATAAGTATAGACATTTTTGTTTTTCAAACTCAACTCTACCTTTTGCCTGCCTACCTTCACATCATCTTACATATCCTGGTCTTGCAGTTTTAGTTTTTATTTATTTTGTTGAGATTTGTAAATGACATTTGAGTGGACACAGAATCTGTAGCTAAGTGTATGTGTTGTCTGCTGTTCTTTTTTTCCCCCCTAAGGTGTCTTTAGAAGAAAAATAAACAACGATTTGTATTTTTTCGAAGATTCCTTCCTTTGTAATGATTTCTGCTCATATTTTATTGTCAGTGATTCAGTGTCCTGGTATGCCATCAGACGTCACACAGGGCTGACAATCTATCTTGTCATTACTTCTAGCCTTAGCAATCACTTCAATATCATGGACGGAATTCAGTCCAACAGCTTTGGCTGCTTAAGGTTTCTCATGGACATCCACACTTCCTCAGTCCCTTTATATGTCCCCTTTCAGTGCCTGTTTGGTTATTCTCTCTTTGTCTCTTCTCAGTAGGCACCACCAAATTTTTTTTTAAACAGGGTGAGGGAGCTGGCTCCACACCCAACCCTCCTCCTTTCTCACCTGGACCTGGGACCAACAATGGAGAAGATGTTATTGTCATAAATCACAGAAATAGTGAGGTTAGCTTTGTGAACAACATACAAAACAGCCCAAAATGTGCAAAGAAACAGTACACATACCTTGTGTTTCTTACGCATTTCCAGATCCTCATTTTTCAAAACCAGATGTGCAGCTCCCAGTTCAACTTGCCTGTTGGTAGCAAGATGTTTGGCAAACCTCTTGGTCTGGTCCAGGCACCTGGGAGATTTGGCTTTCTTCTGTGCCAGCTTGGCAGGCAGTGGTTCCGTATCACTGTGGGCAGTTCTGGTGATGGTCAAAGACAAACGCTCAGCTAAGGGGAGGAGGGGTGACTGAGTAGCCGTGAGGCACAGCGCCTGGCTCCAACCCCACAATTATACCAGGTTGAGCCTGGAAGCAAAGCACCTGGCTCCAAACCCCACAATTATACCAGGTTGAGCCTGGAAGCAAAGCACCTGGCTCCAAATCCCACAATTATACTAGGTTGAGCCTGGAAGCAAAGCACCTGCTCCAAACCCCACAATTATACCAGGTTGAGCCTGGAAGCACAGCACCTGCTCCAACCCTACAAGTACACTAGGTGAGCCTGGAAGCAAAGCACCTGGCTCCAACCCCACAATTATACCAGGTTGAACCTGGAAGCAAAGCACCTGGCTCCAAACCCCAAATTATACTAGGTTGAGCCTGGAAGCACAGCCCCCTGTACCAATTCACCATCTAATGGTGCAGATCCAGCCAATTTGTCTGCCTATTTATTCCCCACCACGCCGGCATCACTTGGAGACAAGATCCAAAGTATGCTTACTACCTCAAGGATGAGAATCTAATGTGTAAAAATCCCAGCTATCATCATTCAACCACATAACAGTTCTACAGGACCTAAGATGGTTTCATGTAACCTGACATCCAGACTTGGCAGGGATGTGATAATAAAAGACAGACTGCTTGTTACAGCCATGAGCCTCTAACTGTGACTGTTCTAAGGAACTGTTTAGTTTGTGTGTTCTAAGGAACTGTTTAGCTTGTGTGTTCTAAGGAACTGTTTAGTTTGTGTGTTCTAAGGAACTGATTAGTTTGTGTGTTCTAAGGAACTGATTAGTTTGTGTGTTCTGAGGAACTGATTAGTTTGTGTGTTCTGAGGAACTGTTTAGTTTGTGTGTTCTGGGGAACTATTTAGTTTGTGTGTTCTGGGGAACTGTTTAGTTTGTGTGTTCTGGGGAAATGTTTAGTTTGTGTGTTCTGAGGAACTGTTTAGTTTGTGTGTTCTAGGGAACTGTTTAGTTTGTGTGTTCTGGGGAACTGTTTAGTTTGTGTGTTCTGAGGAACTGATTAGTTTGTGTGTTCTGAGGAACTGTTTAGTTTGTGTGTTCTGAGGAACTGTTTAGTTTGTGTGTTCTGAGGAACTGATTAGTTTGTGTGTTCTGAGGAACTGTTTAGTTTGTGTGTTCTGAGGAACTGTTTAGTTTGTGTGTTCTGAGGAACTGATTAGTTTGTCTGTTCTGAGGAACTGTTTAGTTTGTGTGTTCTGAGGAACTGTTTAGTTTGTCTGTTCTGAGGAACTGTTTAGTTTGTGTGTTCTGAGGAACTGTTTAGTTTGTGTGTTCTGAGGAACTGTTTAGTTTGTCTGTTCTGAGGAACTGTTTAGTTTGTCTGTTCTGAGGAACTGATTAGTTTGTGTGTTCTGAGGAACTGATTAGTTTGTCTGTTCTGAGGAACTGTTTAGTTTGTCTGTTCTGAGGAACTGTTTAGTTTGTCTGTTCTGAGGAACTGTTTAGTTTGTGTGTTCTGAGGAACTGTTTAGTTTGTCTGTTCTGAGGAACTGTTTAGTTTGTCTGTTCTGAGGAACTGTTCAGTTTGTCTGTTCTGAGGAACTGATTAGTTTGTGTGTTCTGAGGAACTGTTTAGTTTGTCTGTTCTGAGGAACTGTTTAGTTTGTCTGTTCTGAGGAACTGATTAGTTTGTTCTGAGGAACTGTTTAGTTTGTGTGTTCTGAGGAACTGATTAGTTTGTGTGTTCTGAGGAACTGATTAGTTTGTTCTGAGGAACTGATTAGTTTGTCTGTTCTGAGGAACTGATTAGTTTGTCTGTTCTGAGGAACTGATTAGTTTGTGTGTTCTGGGGAACTGATTAGTTTGTGCGTTCTGAGGAACTGATTAGTTTGTCTGTTCTGAGGAACTGTTTAGTTTGTGTGTTCTGAGGAACTGATTAGTTTGTCTGTTCTGAGGAACTGATTAGTTTGTCTGTTCTGAGGAACTGTTTAGTTTGTCTGTTCTGAGGAACTGATTAGTTTGCCTGTTCTGAGGAACTGATTAGTTTGTCTGTTCTGAGGAACTGATTAGTTTGTGTGTTCTGGGGAACTGTTTAGTTTGTGTGTTCTGGGGAACTGTTTAGTTTGTGTGTTCTGAGGAACTGTTTAGTTTGTGTGTTCTGAGGAACTGTTTAGTTTGTGTGTTCTGAGGAACTGATTAGTTTGTGTGTTCTGAGGAACTGTTTAGTTTGTGTGTTCTGAGGAACTGTTCAGTTTGTGTGTTCTGAGGAACTGTTTAGTTTGTGTGTTCTAAGGAATTGATTAGTTTGTGTGTTCTGAGGAACTGATTAGTTTGTCTGTTTTGAGGAACTGATTAGTTTGTCTGTTCTGAGGAACTGATTAGTTTGTGTGTTCTGAGGAACTGATTAGTTTGTCTGTTCTGAGGAACTGATTAGTTTGTGTGTTCTGAGGAACTGATTAGTTTGTGTGTTCTGAGAAACTGATTAGTTTGTGTGTTCTGAGGAACTGATTAGTTTGTCTGTTCTGAGGAACTGATTAGTTTGTCTGTTCTGAGGAACTGTTTAGTTTGTGTGTTCTGAGGAACTGATTAGTTTGTCTGTTCTGGGGAACTGATTAGTTTGTCTGTTCTGAGGAACTGATTAGTTTGTCTGTTCTGAGGAATTGATTAGTTTGTGTGTTCTGAGGAACTGATTAGTTTGTCTGTTCTGAGGAACTGATTAGTTTGTCTGTTCTGAGGAACTGATTAGTTTGTCTGTTCTGAGGAACTGATTAGTTTGTCTGTTCTGAGGAACTGATTAGTTTGTCTGTTCTGAGGAACTGATTAGTTTGTCTGTTCTGAGGAACTGTTTAGTTTGTGTGTTCTGAGGAACTGATTAGTTTGTCTGTTCTGAGGAACTGATTAGTTTGTGTGTTCTGAGGAACTGATTAGTTTGTCTCTTCTGAGGAACTGATTAGTTTGTCTGTTCTGAGGAACTGATTAGTTTGTCTGTTCTGAGGAACTGATTAGTTTGTCTGTTCTGAGGAACTGATTAGTTTGTCTGTTCTGAGGAACTGATTAGTTTGTCTGTTCTGAGGAACTGATTAGTTTGTCTGTTCTGAGGAACTGTTTAGTTTGTGTGTTCTGAGGAACTGATTAGTTTGTCTGTTCTGAGGAACTGTTTAGTTTGTGTGTTCTGAGGAACTGATTAGTTTGTCTGTTCTGAGGAACTGATTAGTTTGTCTGTTCTGAGGAACTGTTTAGTTTGTCTGTTCTGAGGAACTGATTAGTTTGTGTGAACACTTATCACATACCTTTGCTCCACATTATGTACTTGGTAGGCATCATTCACATCATCATCATCATCATGAGCCCAGTGATCCTGGAGGCGATGTCTACCGAGAAGGTTGCTGTAGAAATGGTATAAAGCTGCAAGTTACATCAAGAAATGCACTCAACTAGCGAGCTTTTAATTATTTCAGTAACAGATATTAAACTTTATGTAATCATTTAAAGGAATATCTTCGTGTGAGTTCTAGGCTCCATTATTTATTCACCTGGAAAGCATATTATAGGAGGCGACTAATAGGGGTGTTTCCTTCAAGATTGGAATGCATATCACCTGAGATTGCATTCAAACAGGCCAGATCTGTCAAATGAATGTGCACGCAAAATTCAAGTCCTGGATGAAAATTAAAGTCCTGGAACAACCCCTGGAGTTTACAGCCAGTGAACGTTTAAGAAGAGGAAGAAGGTGATTTCAAGGAATAGCTTTGGTGATTTGCCTACTATTAACATCCTAGTAATATGAGTCGTCACAAATGCAGTTACACTGCACGGTTTCCGCAAGTCATCTAATACATATCTGAACAAATATTTGATCCAAAAGAAGAAGAAAAGGCTGAGAGCACAAAGGTACAGACATGATACTGAAGACATCCTGTACAAAAGGCTGGCCAGCACAAAGGTACAGACATGATACTGAAGACATCCTGTACAAAAGGTTGACCAGCACACAGGTACAGACATGATACTGAAGACATCCTGTACAAAAGGTTGACCAGCACAAAGGTACAGACATGATACTGAAGACATCCTGTACAAAAGGCTGACCAGCACAAAGGTACAGACATGATACTGAAGACATCCTGTACAAAAGGTTGACCAGCACACAGGTACAGACATGATACTGAAGACATCCTGTACAAAAGGCTGGCCAGCACAAAGGTACAGACATGATACTGAAGACATCCTGTACAAAAGGTTGACCAGCACACTGACATGATACTGAAGACATCATGTACAAAGGTTGACCAGCACAAAGGTACAGACATGATACTGAAGACATCCTGTACAAAAGGCTGACCAGCACAAAGGTACAGACATGATACTGAAGACATCCTGTACAAAAGGCTGACCAGCACAAAGGTACAGACATGATACTGAAGACATCCTGTACAAAAGGTTGACCAGCACATAGGTACAGACATGACACTGAAGACATCCTGTATAAAAGGTTGACCAGTACAAAGGTACAGACATGATACTGAAGACATCCTGTACAAAAGGCTGACCAGTACAAAGGTACAGACATGATACTGAAGACATCCTGTACAAAAGGCTGACCAGTACAAAGGTACAGACATGATACTGAAGACATCCTGTACAAAAGGTTGACCAGCACAAAGGTACATACATGATACTGAAGACATCCTGTACAAAAGGTTGACCAGCACACAGGTACAGACATGATACTGAAGACATCCTGTACAAAAGGTTGACCAGCACACAGGTACAGACATGATACTGAAGACATCCTGTACAAAAGGTTGACCAGCACACAGGTACAGACATGATACTGAAGACATCCTGTACAAAAGGTTGACCAGCACAAAGGTACAGACATGATACCGAAGACATCCTGTACAAAAGGTTGACCAGCACAAAGGTACAGACATGATACTGAAGACATCCTGTACAAAAGGTTGACCAGTACACAGGTACAGACATGATACTGAAGACATCCTGTACAAAAGGCTGACCAGTACACAGGTACAGACATGATACTGAAGACATCCTGTACAAAAGGTTGACCAGCACAAAGGTACAGACATGATACTGAAGACATCCTGTACAAAAGGCTGAGAGCACAAAGGTACAGACATGATACTGAAGACATCCTGTACAAAAGGTTGACCAGCACATAGGTACAGACATGACACTGAAGACATCCTGTACACGACAGTTCATGGGGAAGTGAAAGTGGCATGGATCCAGAATCATTGAAGTCAACTTCAGCAGATTTTCCCCCTAGCTTGCCTAGCTCAACCTTTGTCAAACCCACCAACAGGGGTTTAATCTAGTCCCTGTTTCTGCTTTAAAGACCATGCCAATAGCAATGATACAAATGTAGAGCATTTGTAAACATGGGGAAACAAGCCCAAATGATAGTCTGAGTGACCTCAGTTGGCTGGGTGCCTATGTTTCCTTCCTTGGGGATAAAGGAGAGAACAAGAGAACAGATGACAAGGAAGCCAAACACTCAGTTTATTATCAAAGAGGAATACAATAAAAGTAACTTTTTGTGAAGGTGACAACACACCTATTATAGTCTTACCTGTCTTGACCTTTGACATTAGACTTAGAGGAAGCAAATGCCACTTTCTTCTTGCTGCTGGGTGACTGCAAAAAGAACGGGACTTTTTATCGACACTATCAAACTCTCATCATACCTCACCAACAATGTCAAACACCTTTCAAACATAAACACTATAAAATTCCTTTCATACCTCACCAAAACTGTCAAACTCCAGTCCCACCTCAACACTCATTCCCTTCAACCCTGATCAACACTGTCAAACTCCCTTCATACCTCATGAACACTGTCAGACTCCCTTCATACCTCATGAACACTGTCAGACTCCCTTTATACCTCATGAACACTGTCAAACTCCCTTCATACCTCATGAACACTGTCAAACTCCCTTTATACCTCATGAACACCGTCAAACTCCCTTCATACCTCATGAACACTGTCAGACTCCCTTTATACCTCATCAATTTTGTCAAACTCCCTTTACACCTCATGAACACTGTCAGACTCCCTTTATACCTAATGAACACTGTCAAACTCCCTTTATACCTCATGAACACTGTCAAACTCCCTTTATACCTCATGAACACTGTCAGACTCCCTTTATACCTCATGAACACTGTCAGACTCCCTTTATACCTCATGAACACTGTCAGACTCCCTTTATACCTCATGAACACTGTCAAACTCCCTTTATACCTCTTGAACATTGTCAAAACTCCCTTTATACCTCATGAACACTGTCAAACTCATACCCTTCATCAGATTCCATTCATACTCTCAATAGTCAGACATTATAACTCATCAATAGTCAGATTCCATTCCTACCTCATCAATACTGTCAGATTCCATTCATACCTCATCAATACTGTCAGATTCCATTCATACCGCATTAATGCTGTCAGATTCCATTCATACCTCATTAATACTGTCCAGATTCCATTCATACCTCATCAGTACTGTCCAATTCCCTTCATACCTCATCAATACTGTCCAATTCCATTCATACCTCATCAAAACTTTCAGATTCCATTCATACCTCATCAATAATGTCAGATTCCATTCATACCTTATCAATACTGTCAGATTCCATTCATACTTCATCAATACTGTCAGATTCCATTCATACCTCATTAATGCTGTCAGATTCCATTCATACCTCATTAATACTGTCCAGATTCCATTCATACCTCATCAGTACTGTCCAATTCCCTTCATACCTCATCAATACTGTCCAATTCCATTCATACCTCATCAATACTGTCAGATTCCATTCATACCTCATCAATAATGTCAGATTCCATTCATACCTCATCAATAATGTCAGATTCCATTCATACCTCATCAATACTGTCAGATTCCATTCATACCTCATCAATAATGTCAGATTCCATTCATACCTCATCAATACTGTCAGATTCCATTCATACTTCATCAATACTGTCAGATTCCATTCATACCTCATCAATACTGTCAGATTCCATTCATACCTCATTAATACTGTCCAGATTCCATTCATACCTCATCAATACTGTCCAGATTCCATTCATACCTCATCAATAGTCAGATTCCATTCATACCTCATCAATAGTCAGATTCCATTCATACCTCATCAATACTGTCAGATTCCATTCATACCTCATTAATACTGTCAGATTCCATTCATACCTCATTAATACTGTCCAGATTCCATTCATACCTCACCAACACTGTCAAATTTCCTTCATAACTCATCAACACTGTCAAATTTTCTTCATACCTCATCAACACTGTCAAATTTTCTTCATACCTCATCAACACTGTCAAATTTCCTTTATAACTCATCAACACTGTCAAATTTCCTTTATAACTCATCAACACTGTCAAACTCCCTTGATACCTGATCAAAACTCCCTACATACCTCAACAACACAGTCAAAACTCCCTTCATACCTCATTAAGGCTGTCAAATGCCTTCATACCTCTCCAACCCCATCAAACTCCCTACATACCTCATCAAAAGTGTCCTTACATATCTCATCAACACTGTTACTCCTTTCCTATTGAGAAATCTATGCAGCATGGAAGAACAACAAACTGTTGTCATCACTTCTCTCATTAAATGTGACTGAGAATATGTTTATAGGTCAAAGGTCTCCGTGGCAAAGTAATCAAACCTTTTGTCTTGCATTCTGAAGGACATGGATTCAACCTCGAACTGCACCATTTGGTTCTCTAGTGTAATTCGTTGAGATTTCCCTGTGTGTTGTCACTAGAGCTGTGCAACTGATGCTATATGTAACCATCTATGCAAATTGCCAGACAATCTGTAGAGACTGAGCCAGATGAGATAAAGGCCAGTGTAATGGACTTGACTCCTTGTTATTTTACAATGTTTACAAGACACCCCTATAGAACATATTTGAAGAACATGGGGATCATGTAAGGAGGAAGTGATCCAAGTTTAGTGAGCTGTTAAATATTTAATGACCATGTTTGTTCCAGTCTACACCCAGAATCTGGCCACACGTTGGAGCACTGCCCACACACTTGCACCACTGTTGATTCTCTAGGAGAAACAGTGAGAGCACTTCCCACACACTTGCACCACTGTTGATTCTCTAGGAGAAACAGTCAGAACTTGAATGATTCTCACCAGGTTGTTTGTCCATGTCAGGGGACAATTCTCACCAGGTTGTTTGTCCACGTCAGGGGACATTTCTCACCAGGTTGTTTGTCCATGTCAGGGGACAATTCTCACCAGGTTGTTTGTCCAGGTCAGGGGACAATTCTCACCAGGTTGTTTGTCCATGTGAGGGGACAATTCTCACCAGGTTGTTTGTCCATGTCAGGGGACAATTCTCACCAGGTTGTTTGTCCATGTCAGGGAACAATTCTCACCAGGCTGTTTGTCCATGTCAGGGGACAATTCTCACCAGGCTGTTTGTCCATGTCAGGGGACAGTTCTCACCAGGCTGTTTGTCCATGTCAGGGGACAATTCTCACCAGGCTGTTTGTCCATGTGAGGGGACAATTCTCACCAGGCAGTTTGTCCATGTCAGGGGGACAATTCTCACCAGGCTGTTTGTCCATGTGAGGTGACATATACAACAGTAAGGTCAGGTCACTCTTTGAAGGCTAGCAGCCACTTCAAGGTCCTTTGTTCATTTACTTTAACTGGTTCTGTAAAGCTGACCACACATACTTGAAACTTAGATAATAAAAAAAAAAATATGTACATCATGTGGACAGTCTCCTGCCTTCGGAGGTATCCATGGAGAAATGGAGCGTTTCAATTGCTGCTGAGAAAACCTCTGCAACTAACTATAGGTTTACCAAAAGTGCAACAGGACTGGTTCTGTCAACAAATTATGTGTGTACAACAGGAGAAAATGTATTATACTGTCTTATGCTCTCTGACCCTAGTACACTCACCTGCCCGGTTCTGGTGGGGGGACTCACTCTTCCCAGGATGAACTCCTGAGCTCCATTGGGATACAATGATGTTGGTTCAGTTCTAAAAGACAGGAACAACTGTAGATTTACTTCAAGGCAAGCATGTTTATCATTTTTCTTCTAGAATGTCCTAAAAAGTCTTACTTCTGGGCAAGAATGTTTCTAATAGTCTTACTTCTGGGCAAGAATGTTTCTAATAGTCTTACTTTTGGGTAAGAATGTTTCTAACAGTCTTACTTCTGGGCAAGAATGTTTGAAACAGTCTTACTTTTGGGTAAGAATGTTTCTAATAGTCTTACTTCTGGGCAAGAATGTTTCTAATAGTCTTACTTCTGGTCAAGAATGTTTCTAATAGTCTTATTTTTGGGTAAGAATGTTTCTAATAGTCTTACTTCTGGGCAAGAATGTTTCTAATAGTCTTACTTCTGGGCAAGAATGTTTCTAATAGTCTTACTTTTGGGTAAGAATGTTTCTAATAGTCTTACTTCTGGGCAAGAATGTTTCTAATAGTCTTACTTCTGGGTAAGAATGTTTCTAATAGTCTTACTTCTGGGTAAGAATGTTTCTAACAGTCTTACTTCTGGGTAAGAATGTTTCTAATAGTCTTACTTTTGGGCAAGAATGTTTCTAGCAGTCTTACTTCTGGGTAAGAATGTTTCTAATAGTCTTTACTTCTGGGCAAGAATGTTTCTAATAGTCTTACTTCTGGGCAAGAATGTTTCTAATAGTCTTACTTCTGGGCAAGAATGTTTCTAATAGTCTTACTTCTGGGCAAGAATGTTTCTAACAGTCTTACTTCTGGGAAAGAATGTTTCTAATAGTCTTACTTCTGGGCAAGAAAGTTTCTAACAGTCTTACTTCTGGGCAAGAATGTTTCTAACAGTCTTACTTCTGGGAAAGAATGTTTCTAACAGTCTTACTTCTGGGCAAGAATGTTTCTAATAGTCTTACTTCTGGGTAAGAATGTTCCTAGCAGTCTTACTTCTGGGCAAGAATGTTTCTAATAGTCTTACTTCTGGGCAAGAATGTTTCTAACAGTCTTACTTCTGGGCAAGAAAGTTTCTAATCGTCTTACTTCTGGGCAAGAATGTTTCTAATAGTCTTACTTCTGGGAAAGAATGTTTCTAATAGTCTTACTTCTGGGTAAGAATGTTCCTAGCAGTCTTACTTCTGGGCAAGAAAGTTCCTAGCAGTCTTACTTCTGGGCAAGAAAGTTTCTAATAGTCTTGCTTCTGGGCAAGAATGTTTCTAATAGTATTACTTCTGGGCAAGAATGTTCCTAACAGTCTTACTTCTGGGCAAGAATGTTTCTAATAATCTTACTTCTGGGCAAGAATGTTTCTAATAGTCTTACTTCTGGTCAAGACTGCTTTTAATAGTCTTACTTCTGAGCAAGACTGCTTCTAATAATCTTACTTCTGAGCAAGACTGCTTCTAATAATTTTACTTCTGAGCAAGACTGCTTCTAATAATTTTACTTCTGAGCAAGACTGCTTCTAATAATCTTACTTCTGAGCAAGACTGCTTCTAATAATTTTACTTCTGAGCAAGCTGCAACTGTTGTCACAATGACCATAGCATGACTTACAAGACATCCACATCCCTGTCCAGTCTGCTTCTCACTGGACTGGTCTCCAAAGCCAGTCTGGTCATTGTTGCTGTTTTCTTGACCAGATGTTTCAAATCTTTGTAATAGCTGGATAGACTCTCTGTTTCTGGAGCCCTGGAACAAAGGTACGCAGTCTGTGAACATGTGTGGGCTCTGAAGTCTGAAGGTGAGGAAGATGTGTGAACCCTGAGGTCTGGAGGTGAGGAAGATGTGTGAGGCCTGAGATCTGGAGGTGAGGAGAATGTGTGAACCCTGAAGTCTGGAGGTGAGGAAGATGTGTGAACCCTGAAGTCTGGAGGTGAGGAAGATGTGTGGACCCTGAGGTCTGGAGGTGAGGAAGATGTGTGAGGCCTGAGGTCTGGAGGTGAGAAAGATGTGTGGACCCTGAGGTCTGGAGGTGAGGAAGATGTGTGGACCCTGAGGTCTGGAGGTGAGGAAGATGTGTGGACCCTGAGGTCTGGAGGTGAGGAAGATGTGTGGACCCTGAGGTCTGGAGATGAGGAGGATGTGTGAGGCCTGAGGTCTGGAGGTGAGAAAGATGTGTGAAGCCTGAAGTCTGGAGGTGAGAAAGATGTGTGGACCCTGAGGTCTGGAGGTGAGGAAGATGTGTGGACCCTGAGGTCTGGAGGTGAGAAAGATGTGTGAGGCCTGAAGTCTGGAGGTGAGGAAGATGTGTGAGGCCTGAGGTCTGGAGGTGAGGAAGATGTGTGGACCCTGAGGTCTGGAGGTGAGAAAGATGTGTGAACCCTGAGGTCTGGAGATGAGGAGGATGTGTGAGGCCTGAGGTCTGGAGGTGAGAAAGATGTGTGGACCAGGATAGAGGTGAGTCAATGATATAATAATTTGTCAATGGAGCCATGGAGGACAACTTGCTGACAAAGGTTTGACTGACAATATCATAAAATCTTTCACAAAGCTATTATAGCAATTACATAAACTGAACTACAATCTCAAACATGATACAGGGCAAAGCTCTGACCATTAAATACTATTAGAATCAAAGTCTTTTTTTTTGACACACTAAACTATAAAGTCATCACCCCTAGTACAAGAATTGCTGACTCTTTGTCACCAAACTCTAAATATAACATCATCAACACACAATAACTCCATAACATTAAGATCTAATTACATCGATACTATCTGTAGCAGAATCACTGATTTACTGACTCCTCTCTAAGTTCACAACTAATACCAGTAGAATCACTGACTGACCCATTTCTAAGTAACACCTATCATCTGTAGAATCTCTAATTCCTTGACTCATCTATATATTCACAACCATTACCAGCAGAATCACTGACTAATTTCTAAATTCACAACCATTACCAGCAGAATCACTGACTAATTTCTAAACTCACAACCATTACCAGCAGAACCACTGACTAATTTCTAAATTCACAACTATTACCAACAGAATCACTGACTAATTTCTAAATTCACAACCATTACCAGCAGAATCACTGACTAATTTCTCAATTCACAACAATTATCAGCAGAAGCACTGACAAATTTTTTAATTCACAACCATTACCAGCAAAATCACTTACTAATTTCTAAATTCACCACAATAGCACATGCACAAGCTTGGTCTGTGTAGTTCACTAGTGTGTACCAATTGTAGAACATATCATATCAAGACTGTTCCTTGTACAGGCCTTTAAGAAGGGAATATGTCACAGTGAGTCAACACAAAAGCTGTATGGAATTAAACAGCAACTCCAGAAAATAGTCAGTTTTATCATAATTAGTTAGTTAGTTAGTTAGTTAGTTAGTTGGGTTATCCTCATTGCACTCCGGACATGTCCATAGGTGCTCAGATCCTCCCCTCAGTATGAACCCCAACGTCCGATGGCTAATAGTACCAGTTCTATGTTGATTAACAAGTCTTCTGGCGTAACTGGTGTGTGTCTCGTTTTTTGCTGTGCCGATCTTAATTCCCAAGTCTGCCATTCTGGCGAGTGTTGTGGATTCACTGCCACCAAAGTCGTCTATCCTTCCCATTTCTCTGAGGGCATTGATAATATCAGCATGATCCATAGGCTGACCGTCGGTAGTGATAGCGGATCCAGCCAACCTGTCAGCTCTTTCATTTCCATCGACGCCTGCGTGTCCCGGAACAAAAATAAAGGTGACTCCACGGACAGTGGACTTCTGTAATGATTCAAGCCATTGTCTTCGCACTGAACCTGCCTGAACCCTCCGGATCATACTCATTGAATCACTGAGTATACACACGCGGGTGTATTTTTGTGTTTCAAGCCAGGCAAGTGCTTGTGTCACTGCCATCACCTCCATCGTCATGCTGCTGGTTGTCATGGAGAAGGCGCCGTTGGCTTCTTTGACTGTTCTGCCCGCTGAGCGTGCTGTAAATGCCCATGCGCTTCTTCTTTGGCGTATAACGGATCCGTCTGTATAGATTATTGCATCTGCTTCGTCTGAATTTTCACCGATGAGAGCGTTGACCTCTGCATTAACAGCAACAGGATTCTCTTCTCTACATCGCCTGTTGAGTGTGACAATACAGGAAAATGTACAAATAAACGCCTGAGGTACAGGTATCCATTCTGCACCAGGTATGATGTCGGTTAGGCTGCATATTTGCCTAATAACATCTTCTGCCCGACCTAGCCACGATTTCCCCCTCTTCAGTCTGTCGCCCTTGTCACTAAAAAGCGCTTGATGCAGTGGGTGTTTCTTATCAGCACATATTTTGAGATATGCCCGAGCCCTCCACATCCTGATCCTTTGGTTCATTGTTGGAAAGTCAAGTAGATACCTCATTGCTCCACAGGATGTGTCTCTAGTACATCCCAAAATAATGCGCATGGCTTCATTTTTGCACCTTTTCGAGTCGTTCAATCTGGGTAGCACTGACAGTGAGGATGGGCCAGAGCGTATTCAATGGGGGAAAGGACCAGACCGTAGAATAGAAGTATTAGTAGTCTTTGCTCAATGTTGGAAGCAGCCATAATCCTCATTGCAGATAGACCTTTGCGTGCTTTTGTTATCACATGGTCAACGTGTTCCCTGAATGACAAGCTGCGATCGAACCTCACCCCGAGAAACGTCATAACGTTGGTTCTGATCAATACATTATCACGCATTTTCACTTCTGGTAAGTCCGACTTGACAATGTGATTGTTCAAAGAGAACCATGACACTGATGCCTTAGAAGGATTGACATAGGCATTGGAACCATCACACCAGGCGGCAATTCGATCGAGTTCTTTGTGCATAGTGCTGGCGATCTCCTGTCTATCACGCCCGTCGTCGATAATCAAAATGTCATCAGCAAATGACAAAGTCCTCCCCTTTCCTTTCAACTGCTGCTCAGTGATCATCACCGTATAAACGTTGAATAAGACTGGTGATAGCGGTGATCCCTGTGGCAAGCCTGGACATATCGTTTGCGGTTCTGAGGACCAGCTACCACATCTTAGTACAATCTTTCTCTGGAACAGGACCGCAGCAATCCAGCGGATCAGAATAGGATTAACTTCTAGTTTAAGCAGTAATTGCATTAAATATTCATATGGTACTTTATTGTAGGCATCTTCTAAGTCCAACACTGCCGCACATGTCTCTTCTTTAATCTGAAATCCCTCGTACACATCGTAGGCGAAAACTGCAGCATTGAACCATGTCTCTTTATTTAACCTGTACCCTCCAAGTGTTGGTGGGAACTTATCATGTAGTTCCAAGTAGGTGGTCAATCTTTGTGCGACAATTTTTTCCAAAAGTTTGCCAACAGTATTCTGCATCGAGATGATTCTGTAGCCGCAGATCTTCGAGTGGTCTTTATTAGGCTTTGGTAGTGGGAACAAATAACTATGGAGCCATTCCTCTTGTATCTGGCCACTCTGGATGCTGATATTGAATTCCTTTGCCACGCTTTTCAAATCAGCATTCGACATCATCAGCATGTCGTTGTATCGGATGCCGTCAGGGCCTGGAGCAGTGCTGCGCGATTTCTTGAGGCAAGTTCTTAAGGTATCTGCAGTGATTGTGAGATCAGTGCCTAGCACAGTGTTCTCGCACAGCATCGACAGTTTCATCTTAACCCCTATTCTTGTAGCTTCGTCTTTTTGGTCAGTTTGCTCCAAGTAGCGCGCCAGAAGGGTTTTTCCTTTATCAGCATCAGTTCTCTGCCATATCAGGTCTGTACCCTGAAAATCAGGGATACCCCTTGGTCGTGTGGCGCCGTGCATGCTCCGTTGAAGGCGCCAGAATGTCACAAGAGATCCCTCGGAGCAAACGCTCTTGCAGAATTCGTTCCATTTCGCTGTCTTAGCTTCCTTCGCAATTAACTTGAAAGCCACTGTCTGCTTGTTGACCTCATCTTTCAGACTGATCAGGCGTTCAGAAAGTGACGGATCAATTTTCCTTGCCTTTTGCCATGCCTTGACAGCTTTCCTTTTTTCTAGCCACGCCATGTTGACTACTTCATTCCACCATGGTGGCTGGGCCCATCTCTCCCGCCGTCTGCGATCTGCTCTTGTTTTACGTCGTCGGATTTTGCTAATGGCATCTTGCCCTGTACGGTCATATATAAAAGCAGGCACATTGATTACATGACCTTTGTTGTTGCTCTTCTCTACCAGGACGACGCAAGGAAAGTGATCACTGTCGTGGTATCCCAGTGTGCTCCACCTGCATCCTGGTGCAATGGAGAGAGACACTAGGGCCAGGTCAATTACGCTGTCAGAATCCCCTTGTCGTGTTGCCATTCGGGTAACCTTTCCGTCGTTCAAGCATACTAGATTGGCAGACACTAGGGCATCCTCCAGGTCTTCCCCCTGTTTATTAGTGATTACATTGCCCCACTGGTGTCCTCTGGCGTTGAAATCTCCGCAGTAAAAGACTTTCTTTTCCTCCGTCTGGAGCAAACTCTGCCATTTCGCTGTATCCACCTTTCCATTGCAGGCGTACACATTGACAATCACAAACTGGGCCGGGCCCATCACTCTGACTGCGTGTACTTGTAGGTCGTCATTATTCCACTTAGACATGTCCACCTCAGACACCGGTATGTGGTCACGAACAAGAATGAGCTGTCCGAGATGCCGTCTATTGTAGAAGGATTGGAAGCCCGCAATTTTAATGATCTCGTCACCGAGGTGTGTTTCCTGTAGGACAACAATGTCGTTGCTGTAGAGGAGCTTCTCAAAAATGGGTCGGCGTTGACTGAACGAAGCGCAGTTCCAGTAGAGAACACGAACATACTTTAAACTGAGTCTCTCACATTTCAGCCGCTTCCTGCAGGCGCCACCGTGCTTGCCTATTCGCGTTCTCCTTGTCCGTCTACGGGTTGTTTTGAATTGGTAAATAGTCGCCATCGGACGTCGAATACACCCTGAGGGAAGTCTAAACTCACGTGCATGTACTCCATTGCACGGTTCAGACCCCATTCCGATGAAACTTTCACATTATACGTGAGCGAAAATAGCTAATTTGCGCCATTCGCCTCAACGGACGAAAAAGCGTACCGCCATTGTGGCTGTTTACACCGGAAGTTTTATCATAAGAACTCCCCCAACTACAGAAAATAGTCAGTTTTATCATAAGAACTCATCCAACTCCAGAAAATAGTCAGTTTTATCATAAGAACTCCTCCAACTCCAGAAAATAGTCAGTTTTATCATAAGAACTCATCCAACTCCAGAAAATAGTCAGTTTTATCATAAGAACTCATCTGTCTGTGTAAATCAAGGATGACACCACAAGAAAAAGAAACTAATGACCAGGCTAAATCTTAACATGAGAAAGACCCACACAAATAATAATTTAAAAAAATAAAAACAGAATATCAACAGCATGTATGATTCCAGTATACACACATGGATTCTCATTTTTACAAGAGAGCTGATGCATTGTGCTGATATTCTCTTGTACGATATACAGCAAAGAGAGCTCATGCAGTTAATCTGTGCAGTGAAAGTCATCATACATATTTCAAGCCAAACCAATTGCTAGCAGTGTCAAAGATAGGATGCCCATGCTGTGGACAGAACCATGAAGGCAGTCACCTCTCATCTCTGGACTCCTGTGGGGCAGGACGTGTGCTGAATGTGATGGGTCCGGTTGTTGAACGCAGAGGCTGCTGACTGTCAGTTGTTAGAGTTCTGCTTGGAGCTGGCATAGACACGGACAACCCTGCCAGAGAGAGATCACATTTATTGAACTTATTAGTTGACAGTGAACAAATCAAAGTTGAGAGGGGCAGTGTAGTGTGCTAGAGGGGCAGTGTAGTGTGCTAGAGGGGCAGTATAGTGTGCTAGAGGGGCAGTGTAGTGTGCTAGAGGGGCAGTGTAGTGTGCTAGAGGGGCAGTGTAGTGTGCTAGAGGGGCAGTGTAGTGTGCTAGAGGGGCAGTGTAGTGTGCTAGAGGGGCAGTGTAGTGTGCTAGAGGGGCAGTGTAGTGTGCTAGAGGGGCAGTGTAGTGTGCTAGAGGGGCAGTGGTAGTGTGCTAGATAGTGCTTATGTCTGCTGGTCTGGAAGCTCCAGATGTAAACCCTCTAAAGTTGGAATGTTTTGGGATCAATCCAGCTTCATGAAACAGGTGCAGACCAATATCATGTTGTTTAGCTATGAATGCATGGGTCATATCAACAAAATACTCAACAATATGGAATCTAAGGGCCCTTTACCTTTTCATATGCTCCAAGATATGTGGAGGGAAAACTAACAGTGGGACATGCCCCCAAAGACTAGCAACAAAGAGGTACAAAAAACAGCACCATCTTTCCTCACAGTTTGTTCTGTGTGCAAGGCTCTTTTCAGGTAGCAAGCCATTCCGCGGAGAGACCAAGCCATATGGGATAAAAACTGGTGCAATGAAGACCTCTTCTGTTCACATGTCCTAGATGCCAGGCATTTCATGTATCTGTTCCTCAGGATGTTTCACACAGCTGGCTCACAGTCAGAACTGGAAACATCAGGTTAAAGAAGAAAAGATGCAGCTGTTGGATAGGACATCAAGTGAGGAAACCTGACATAGAATGTTCGTACACTGAAACCCACAGGTAAGAACTGGAAACATCAGGTTAAAGAAGAAAAGATGCAGCTGTTGGATAGGACATCAAGTGAGGAAACCTGACATAGAATGTTCGTACACTGAAACCCACAGGTAAGAACTGGAAACATCAGGTTAAAGAAGAAAAGATGCAGCTGTTGGATAGGACATCAAGTGAGGAAACCTGACATAGAATGTTCGTACACTGAAACCCACAGGTAAGAACTGGAAACATCAGGTTAAAGAAGAAAAGATGCAGCTGTTGGATAGGACATCAAGTGAGGAAACCTGACATAGAATGTTCGTACACTGAAACCCACAGGGTCAAAGAAATAAAGACAGACCCAGAACAATCACAAAGAAGAGAATTATTGTGAAGTAAAAAAAAAAAAAGGGAGCAGACCGGGTGAGCTGCACAGGATGGCAAAGATAAGATGACTTGACTTAAGTTGGCTGACGGCCTATGCTCTATTGGGGGTGAAAGGGCACAATCAGAACACAAGCTGACATCATGAAACCATCAATGCAATATTTGATACATAGAGATCCCAGTGTGGCTTCCAGGGCCCCACTTATGGGGACAACAAGAATTGAACCACTGACTCCCTATCAGGAATGTCAGAGTCGACTAAATGGGAGTTTTTTTAAAGTCAGCGTGCATCTGCCTGAGATGGAAGGAACCAACAGTCTGCATACACAAACCTCAGGTCCTGGAACAAAGCCAAAGTCCAGAAATAGACTAACAACCAGGTGTTTCCACCCTGGGGTTGACAGCCAGTGGACGTAGACAACAACAACACACAGAGCAATGACCAACTGTATCTTCTAAGTTATCCTTAAGCAAACTGTAAAACTAATATTTACAGTTTGACAAACAAAGGTCTGGGTTCTGAGGCCCCATTGTGAGGTAAAAGTTTGGGGTTTTTCTGTTGAAATCAGATTGCATGACAGGTGAGGAACCAACAGTTTATACAAGTAAAATGTAAAATGGATGCACACACAAACCAAAACTCAAGTTCAAGAACAAGACTAAAGTCCAAAGTGGTTGAACAACCAGAACTTTTTGCCAGAGTTTACAGCTGGTGAATGCCAAGAAGAACAATAAATAAACCTATCTCATTAATTCAAACCGCCTCAAGAGCACTTGTCCCAGTCTGAAACAGAACTCATTCTTATCCTCGGCTCCATATTGCATAAAAAACCCACAACTTTCACTAGCTAAACAAACTGGCAGGTTACTTCTCATCTGCTGACCAGATCACAGATGAATTGTGCCTATTTGGATGACATGCTCTGCTTTATGGATGGTGTTTTTGTTTTCGCCAAAATAGAATCAGTCTCATTATTCAAATTTCAGGTTGTGTATGCTAACACTTATCTAGAAATATAATACCTTTCTAACCCTACAAGCTTCTACACAAACTAATATAACAATAAAAAATAATGCTTATTAGAATATAAGAAATGATTTGTTACTAGAACTTTAAACAAAAGAATGATAGGTTCATTAGAATGTAACAAAGTTAGTGATGAAATATAAATAATCAACTGAATAAATACACAGAGAAAACATTGATTTGTGTCTCAGGTGACCATCATCTGGCTCAGTATTGTTTCTGAAAGCACTGTTCTGATTTTCTCTTATTGCATGGTACCCATTAGGGAAATGAAAGACTGTAATGCTGTGTACTTTGGGTATGATACCGATATTTGCAATCAGATTGAGATACTTTTATATAAAGGTACTGTCTGGTCTCTCAACTTCTTCCCTAGAATTGTGAATATCCTTAGTACACTTATTTAGTTTGTCCTTTTCTACCCTAGAATTCTGAAGTTACACCCTTGTTTTGTCTGTTATCATCCACCCTAGAGCTGTTAAGTTCCATACACCCTTGTTTTGTCTGTTATCATCCACCCTAGAGCTGTTAAGTTCCATACACCCTTGTTTTGTCTGTTATCATCCATCCCAGAGCTGTTAAGTTCCATACACCCTTGTTTTGTCTGTTATCATCCATCCCAGAGCTGTTAAGTTCCATACACCCTTGTTTTGTCTGTTATCATCCATCCCAGAGCTGTTAAGTTCCATACACCCTTGTTTTGTCTGTTATCATCCATCCCAGAGCTGTTAAGTTCCATACACCCTTGTTTTGTCTGTTATCATCCACCCTAGAGATGTTAGGTTCCCCAAACCTTTGTTTTGTCTGTTATCTTCTACCCTGGAGCTGTGAGGTTCCCTACACCATTGTTTATTCTGTTATCTTCTACCCCAGAGCTGTTAGGTTCCCTACACCATTGTTTATTCTGTTATCTTCTACCCTAGAGCTGTTAGGTTCCCTACAAAATTGTTTATTCTGTTATCTTCCACCCTAGAGCTGTGAGGTTCCATACACCATCGTTTAGTCTGTTATCTTATATCCTACAGTTGTTAGGTTCCCTACACCCTTGTTAAGTCTGTTATCTCCTACCCTAGAGCTGTGAGGTTCCCTACACCATCGTTTAGTCTGTTATCTTATATCCTAGAGCTGTGAGGTTCCCTACACCCTTGTTAAGTCTGTTATCTCCTATCCTAGCAATATGGCAGAGTCATGAAAATGTGGAAAGAGGAGCCCAAAGACTGAATGGAGACCTTAGAAGACTGCATGAGTACTGCCAAAGATGGAAACTCAAGGTTAACTGTGCAAAGACGGTCTACACAATCTTTACCAAAAGCCACCAAGTAGCAAGGAAGAATATTAACCTGAGGTTAGACAAACACCAAGTGATGAAAGAAGAGCATCCCACATACCTTAGAGTCACACTTGACCGGCAGCTCAGCCTCAAGAACCATATTGAAAACATCAGGAATAAGGCATTGAGGCGGTTACAGTTATTAAAGAGACTTGCAGGTACATCATGGGGATCAGACAAGGAAACTCTGAGGGGCTTATATCTAGGATATGTTCGCTCTGTGATGGAGTACAACAACTCACTGCTTACAACTTGCTCCAAAACTAACCTAGAGACTCTTGACAGAGTACAAAATAATGCCCTCCGATTAATCTGCGGAGCTATGCAGTCTACACCAACTGCTGCATGTGAAATCCATACAAATGTGGAACCCCTCGGGTTGCGGAGAGAAAAAGCCACTTTAGAAATTTTTAAAGATGCGTTAGGAAAAATCGTAACCATCCTAATAGTCATCTTGTAGAAAACTGGGAATACAAACAAAGAATAAAGCACAAATCGGTTTTACACTGTGTTAATGAAATTCAGGACAGATACCACCTCCCAGAAAGACGTCAAGGAATTCAGAATGTTGCAAGAAACCTACCACCACATGCTCGCTTTAAAGCTCCAGAAGTCCGAACTAAATTGATAGGCGAGGAAACCAAACAGTCCGACCCAATCGCTCTTATGAACTCATCACTAAAGACCGTTGATTCTTACCCCTAAGAATGGATACATGTCTATACTGATGGATCAGCATTTAAAGCTACCATTAAAGCAGGTTACGGAATCTACATAGGTTATCCCGATGGATCTGTTGAAGAGATTTTTGATGCATGCGGGGAATTCTGTTCAAACTATGAAGCTGAAATAATTGCACTGGAAACAGCAGTATACCACCTAAAGACTGTAATGGATGTTTACCCTTCAAAGGTCCAAAATATTGTCATCTTCACAGATTCAATGTCTGCCCTTCAAGCTCTGGAGGGCAGTGAACGCTGCAGAACTGATATAGCCAAGATAATCCTGGATGCTGATCAGCTTATTACCTCATACAACATCAGAATAGTGATGCAGTGGATTTCAGGTCACTCCGGCACACCAGGTAATGACAGAGCTGACAGATTGGCAAAGAAAGGAGCAACACAAGAACAACCACCTACAGCGACAACCCTCCAGACAGCAAAAACACTGATAAGAGCTATAAACAAAGAGACTTGGTTGAACAGATAGGCCATGGGAGACACTGGAAGAGAGGTTTATAGACATATGTCTGGCCCTGATCCTAATGACAGCATTAACCATCTAACAAGAAGGGACCAGGCCACCATCTTCAGACTTAGAACGCAGCATACTCCACTCAATGGACACATAAACAGAATACAGCCACAACACTCCCCAGAGTGCCAGCTATGTAACTACCCCTACGAAACTGTTGAACACCATCTCTTTGAGTGCCCAGAACTCAGTGAGACAAGAAGAACGCTACTCCCTCCGAGACCAGACAAGTGGAACACCTTGTACGGAGGAAAAGAACAGCTTGTGAAAACATGCAAATTCCACTACATGGCATTGGGCCAAAGGGCGAAAGCTCATGCGCCGCTGGATCGATAACAACAACATCTCCTATCCTAGAGCTGTGAGGTTCCCTACACCATCGTTTAGTCTGTTATCTTATATCCTACAGTTGTTATGTTCCCTACACCCTTGTTAAGTCTGTTATCTCCTATCCTAGAGCTGTGAGGTTCCCTACACCATCGTTTAGTCTGTTATCTTATATCCTAGAGCTGTGAGGTTCCCTACACCCTTGTTAAGTCTGTTATCTCCTATCCTAGAGCTGTGAGGTTCCCTACACCATCGTTTATTCTGTTATCTTATATCCTACAGTTGTTAGGTTCCCTACACCCTTGTTAAGTCCGTTATCTCCTATCCTAGAGCTGTGAGGTTTCCTACATCCTTGTTTAGCCTGTTATCTTTCCCCCTAGAGCTGTTAGTTTCTCAACACCCTTACTTAGTCTGTTATCTTTTACCAAAGAGCTTTTAAGTACCTTTGAATTGTTCTTATCTACAGTAAAGAGAAATGGAGATACGTGCATTCAGATGAAACATGTACAACACTTCTTGTTAACTAATTAAAAAAAGACACTCAGGTTAACATGCAGGGGCAAGCCAACAAGGAAATGGAAGCCAGCAGTGCAGGGATTTGGCTGCAGTTAGTTCCAGAAACAAAGTCAACATGCAATCCCAAGAACTGGGGGCACCAGTGACAGACCTGAGGGAACAGGGTGCTGATGATCAAAGTGATGGTACAGATGGTGGGTGAACATGTAACGACGGACGCTACCAGTGGTGGCTGCTTCAGCTGCAGATGCTGCCGTGGTAGCAGCAGCTGTAGCTGAATGCCTGACATGGGAGTAGGTGGGTGTGGCAGCTGTGACAACATTCTGTGGATCTCGTGTGGTTGCTGTGACATTCTGTGGATCTCGTGTGGTTGCTTGGTGGTCATCCCAAGCAATCTGTGGGAAAGAAACACAATGTGTACACTTGTGTACTAAATATGAGGAGGCAGGGAAGAAAGGTGGCAAAAGAAAACACTGATGTAACGGATTAACTGTGTGTACACATTGATGTTAATGTGTACACTTGTGTACTACAGATGAGGAGGCAGAAAAGAAAGTCGGCAAAAGAAAACACTGATGTAATGGATTAACTGTGTGTACACATTGATGTTAATGTGTACATATTAGTGGTTGCATCCTGTGTGTGTGTAGACTGCAACTTGTCTGCTGACATTAATGTGTTGTGTACATATAAATGGTTGCATCATTTGTGTATGTTGACATCAATGTATTGTGTACATATGTGAGGAAGTCTATAAATAAGTCACAAATTGCTGTTAAGAAAAAAAAAAAGAAGAAGACAATAACAACTTGAAAACCCTTCATTTTTCAATATATTTCCACCTACATTGGTGTACTTGTCCCATCGTTTTATCAGTCCTCCCAAACCTGCTGCACAGAACTGCATGCTCTGTTTTCTAAACCACACTTTTACTTCACATTCAACTTTTGCTTCATTTGCAAAATGTTTCCCACCAAAGTAGGTTTTTAGTGGACCAAAAAGGTTAAAAATTGCTACAGGCCACGTCGGGACTGTAACGTGGATGTTCCAGAAGTTACCCCCCACCCACCCCTCAGATGTTTAATTTTCTCCTTTGAATTACATCATGAGTAGATATAAATCAGGATTCCCATTGGCACCGGTTGGAAAAAAAATAAATTAGTTAAAAGCACTCGTTGACAATACCAGAATACTGTCAGCATAGACAAAGAAGGATGTTTCCATTGCACTGAAGCATGCTTTGATTAGTGATGCATCCATTATTCATCCCCAATAATAATCCTGTTCAGCATGTCTTCTCCTTCATCTGCGTATCAACAGAGATGCTGCAAGGACAGGCCTAATTGGTTCATTTTGTGTTCATCCATTGTTTGGGTACCCACCTTGAGCACACATTATGTTGTATGCCGAACTATGTAAACACTCTAATGCAGCTGCTTCAAAGTCAACTGTTACTCGCCTGTCACCACTAATCATCTCCTCCACTGCTGTATGGATGTGCCTGTTGCAATCTCAACAGGACAACCAGAACAGACTTCTTCATCAACGATTTCACAGCACCCTTGAGCAATTTTAAAATTTATTTTTACCCAGCTATGCAGTGCTTTACAAAATTAACATTTGTCAGCACAAACAGAAAGCATTTCCTCATGAATTTCTTTTGCAGGCAACCCTTTTGCACCCCTCCCCCCTTCCAAAACCGCACAACAGCAAGTTGTTCTTTAAAGGTACACTCTGCAAGTTCAGTCATCATTTTGTTTGCACATGCGCACGCAACACCTAGCACCACCTTAAGAAAGGAGACATAAAGTTCAATGTTGCTGTCCCCTAATGATCCTTTTAGAAACCACCAATGACACTTTCCTGAAATCCCATAACTGTGTAGACACCAACTTGTGTGCAAAAATCAATGTGTGTGTTGACATCCATGTGTGTGTGCTGACATCTATGTGTGTGTGCTGACATCCATGTGTGTCTGCTGACATCCATGTGTGTGCTGACATCTATGTATGTGTGTGCTGACATCCATGTGTGTGTGCTGACATCCATGTGTGTGTGTGCTGACATCCATGTGTGTGTGCTGACATCCATGTGTGTGCTGACATCCATATTTGTGTGCTGACATCCATGTGTGTGTGCTGGCATCCATGTGTGTGTGTGTGTGCTGACATCTGAGTGTGTGTGCTGACATCCATGTGTGTGTGCTGACATCCATGTGTGTATGCTGATATCCATGTGTGTGTGCTGACATCCATGTGTGTGTGCTGACATCCATGTGTGTGTGCTGACATCCATGTGTGTGTGCTGACATCCATGTGCTTGTACTGATATCCATGTGTGTGTGCTGACATCCATGTGTGTGTGTGCTTACATCCATATGTGTGTGCTGACATCCATATGTGTGTATGCTGATATTTATATGTGTGTGCTGACATCTATGTGTGTGTGCTGACATCCATGTGTGTGTGTGTGTGTGTGCTGACATCTGAGTGTGTGTGCTGACATCCATGTGTGTGTTTGTGTGTTCACAACTATGTATGTGTGCTGACATCCATGTGTGTGTGTTGACATCTATGTATGTGTGCTGACATCCATGACTGTGTGCTGACATCCATTTCTGTGTGTTGACATCCATGTGTGTGTTCTGACATTCACGATTGTGTGCTGACATTCACGTTTGTGTGCTGACATCCACGTGCGTGTGCTGACAATCACATTTGTGTGCTGACATGTGTGTGTGCTGACATCTATGTGTGTGTTTGCTGACATCTATGTGTGTGTGTTGACATCCATGTTTGTGTGTGCTGACATCCATATGTGTGTGCTGACATCCATGTGTGTGTGCTGACATTCATGTGTGTGTGCTGACATCCATGTGTGTGTGTGCTGACATCCCTGTTTGTGTGTGTTGACATCCATGTTTGTGTGTGCTGACATCAATGTGTGTGTGCTGACATCTCTGTTTGTGTGTGTTACATCCATGTTTGTGTGTGTTGACATCCATGTGTGTGTGCTGACATTGCTGTTTGTGTGTGCTGACATCGCTGTTTGTGTGTGCTGACATCCATGTGTGTGTGCTGACATCTATGTGTGTGTGCTGACATCTATGTGTTTGTGCTGAAATCTATGTGTGTGTTTGCTGACATCTATGTGTGTGTGCTGACATCTGTGTGTGTGTGTGTGCTGACATCTATGTGTGTATGCTGACACACATGTGTGTGTGCTGACATCCATGTGTGTGTGCTGACATCCATGTGTGTGTGTGCTGACATCCATGTCAGTGTGTGCTGACATATATGTGTGTGTGCTGACATCCATGTGTGTGTGCTGACATCCATGTGTTTGTGTTGACATCCATGTTTGTGTGTTGATATCCATGTGTGTGTGCTGACATCCATGTTTGTGTGTTGAACCACAAGCGGACATACACCAGGACCAGTAATAATAGCAGTTACACAGGAAAACTTATCTCACATAAACAGACATAACAGCAGTCACAAAGGGAACTAATCTTACATACACAGAAATAACAGCAGTCACAAAGGGAACTAATCTCACATACACAGAAATAACAGCAGTCACAAAGGGAACTAATCTCACATACACAGAAATAACAGCAGTCACAAAGGGAACTAATCTCACATACACAGAAATAACAGCAGTCACAAAGGGAACTAATCTCACATACACAGAAATAACAGCAGTCACAAAGGGAACTAATCTCACATACACAGAAATAACAGCAGTCACAAAGGGAACTAATCTCACATACACAGAAATAACAGCAGTCACAAAGGGAACTAATCTCACATACACAGAAATAACAGCAGTCACAAAGGGAACTAATCTCACATACACAGAAATAACAGCAGTCACAAAGGGAACTAATCTCACATACACAGAAATAACAGCAGTTACAAAGGGAACTAATCTCACATACACAGAAATAACAGCAGTCACAAAGGGAACTAATCTCACATACACAGAAATAACAGCAGTCACAAAGGGAACTAATCTCACACCTGGGGCCTGGGTTCCATATTATTACAAGTATTTGGTATCTTCCAGCAACAGACATGGCCAAAGTTGACTGCCTCTTAACAAACACGCACGTATCAGCCTCAGTTAGTACCTCCATTATGACAGCTGATGTGACACCCCATTTTCATGACAACACCCCCAGAACAAACAATAACAAGCTGAAAGAGATCTTTGCAGATACTCACCTTTGCATGGGCTGGAATTGGGTCATACACTTTTTCTGTAATAATGTCAAATTCCGAGTCGATGGTTTTCTCTAAAAACAGAAAACCAGGAAATGGTTACGAACCATGAAGGGGTAGAATAAAAATAAGAATCAGAAGCAACAATGAAATTCATAATCTGTTTAAATTACCAATAATTACTTTGCTTATGCGGGCTAATATGTTGTATTGGTTGGGGCATCTAGAGTGAATGGCAGAAAACACAGAGAAAACAAGTGTGTACACAAACAGGATGAGAGCTCATAATACAGACCAGGAAGACAGTGCAGAGAAAATCTTTAGGCAGACCTATGAATACTTGGAGTCACCATTTAAAAAAGATAAGGTTAATCACAAAGATTAATTGGTGGTGGGGGGGGGGGGGGGGGGGGGTAATATGTAGCAATGAACCTCAAGGGCTCAGAAATGCAGAAAAAGAAAAAGAAGAATGAAAATAACATGACTATAGCAAACCACAGAGGAACCTAACAGACTGGACAAGAGCCTTGCTGACTGGTATGGAGTCTTCAAATCTAAAAAATAAATATTTCTGAGCAAACATTTTTATATGCCACAAACAAAAGAGATAAAGCCTTATTACAAATGTTCTGAAACAGTCTTAGGAAAAATCTTTGTATCCATCAAAAATGCAAAAAAAAAAAAAAAAAAAGGAGGAATGGGGAGTGAGAAGCAACAACCACAAGCGCTGATCACTTATCATCATGAGGGCTAACAGACTGAAATGGCTGGGGCATATTGCGAGAATGTTAGATGACAGAGAGGTAAAAACTGTGTACAGAAGGGAGTCGAATAGTCATATACCATGAGGGAGACGAAAAAGACAATGGAGAGATAATATCCAGAGACATGGTGTCACCAATTAATAAGAGAAGGCCAACCAAAGAATGAACGAATAAACAAACTTTATTTTCAAAGGGTTAGGAATTGGGCACGCAGGCCTATCTAACATTCTGCCCTTTCACTCCCCGCCTTGAAAGAGATGAATGGAGGTGGATGATATCTGCAGCAATGAACTGCAAGGGATCGGAATGCTGAAGGAGGAGAAGAAAAAAAAAAAAGAAGAAGGAGAAGAAGAAGATAACGAAAACAGCCAATCATATTTTTTTCTTTTTAACCATTTCCCTACATTTCTTTTCCCATAAATCTGTCCAGTGTTTCTCTTCTCATAATGTGGTTAAAAAATATCAACTGCCTATGACCAATGCTTTGATATCTGAGTTTACTACTTCAATCAATGATGCAGTTTGGCTGTGCTGGCTATCTTCAGCCAATGTCCAGCCAATCCAAATCTCTGAAGGCCAGCTGTGACCTACTGCAGCCTTGTCAGCTCATTATTGATCAGGACTGTTTCCTTGACATCATCAATTTTCAAAAATCCTGTTCCCAAGACTCAGAAAAAGGGCATTTTATTGCACCATGGGGAGAGGTACAGTAAGAAATGTTCTTGAAAAGGGGCATTTTATTGCACCATGGGGAGAGGTACTGTAAGAAATGTTCTTGAAAAGGGGTATTTTATTGCACCATGGGGAGAGGTACAGTAAGAAATGTTCTTGAAAAGGGGTATTTTACTGCACCATGGGGAGAGGTACTGTAAGAAATGTTCTTGAAAAGGGGTATTTTATTGCACCATGGGGAGAGGTACAGTAAGAAATGTTCTTGAAAAGGGGTATTTTATTGCACCATGGGGAGAGGTACAGTAAGAAATGTTCTTGAAAAGGGGTATTTTATTGCACCATGGGGAGAGGTACAGTAAGAAATGTTCTTGAAAAGGGGTATTTTATTGCACCATGGGGAGAGGTACAGTAAGAAATGTTCTTGAAAAGGGGTATTTTACTGCACCATGGGGAGAGGTACTGTAAGAAATGTTCTTGAAAAGGGGTATTTTATTGCACCATGGGGAGAGGTACTGTAAGAAATGTTCTTGAAAAGGGGCACTTTATTGCACAATGGGACAAGGGAGACAAGAACACAGACCAGATTCAGGTCTGGCATTCCAGTGACATGAAGAAGCATAGCTGCACATGATTATCAACAAGGCACATGATGATGATAAAAATAATGATATAAACTGGCACATACAATAAGGATGATGATATAACAGCCCTACATACTTACGGCCTAGCAAGGACTGGGACCAATCAGGCCGGATGGGAGACAGCGGCTGTATAGAGGAGCTGTGTTTAGACAACCCGCCATAAGTCATGGCATAAAACTCTTCATGGCTTATTATCTTGTGATCATCATAGGCCTTTCTGTTTTCTGAAAACAAGAGAGTGGTGCTGTTGCAGTCAATGGTATGTATGCAGTAATATGTTTCGTCGTGTTCCTTACATGGAGTAATATGTTACCTGTTCTTTACATGTAGTAATATGTTTCCTGTTCCTTACCTGCAGTAATATGATACATGTTCCTTACATGCAGTAATATGTTACATCTTCCTTACATGCAGTAATATGTTACGTGTTCCTTACATGCAGTAATATGTTACATGTTCCTTACATGCAGTAATGTCACCGTGTTCCTCACATGCAGTAATGTCACATGTTCCTTACATGCAGTTAAATGTTACATGTTACTTACATGCAATAAAATGTTACGTGTTCCTTACATGCAGTTAAATGTTACATGTTCCTTACATGCAATAAAATATTACGTGTTCCTTACATGCAGTTAAATGTTACATGTTCCTTTCATGCAGTTAAATGTTACATGTTCCTTACATGCAATAAAATATTACGTGTTCCTTACATGCAGTTAAATGTTACATGTTCCTTACATGCAATAAAATGTTACGTGTTCCTTACATGCAATAAAATGTTACGTGTTCCTTACATGCAGTTAAATGTTACATGTTCCTTACATGCAATAAAATGTTACATGTTCCTTACATGCAATAAAATATTACGTGTTCCTTACATGCAATAAAAAGTTACTTGTTCCTTACATGCAATAAAATGTTACCTGTTCCTTACATGCAGTTTAAAAAAAAACAGGTTACATGTTCCTGACATCCAGGAACATTGTATATATTCCTTACACCCAGAAAGAAAAAAACTTTTCTTCTATAAAGGAGCTATAATTTATGATGTTAGAACCATCAAAACCGAGAGAGAAAAACAACACAGCACCAAAACAACTGAGGGTAAAGAAAAACATGATCAAGATCAGACAATTAAGGGACTTTACATGTAATAAAACAGTTCCTGGTTAAAGGAATCTTGTGGTGGAAAAGTGGACAGGAAGAGAGAGACTGGAAGCAAGTGCAGGAAGAGACTGACTGGAAGCAAGGGGACAGGAAGAGATAGACTGGAAGCAAGGGGACAGGAAGAGACTGACTGGAAGCAAGGGGACAGGAAGAGATTGACTGGAAGCAAGGAGACAGGAAGAGACTGACTGGAAGCAAGGGGACAGGAAGAGATTGACTGGAAGCAAGGGGACAGGAAGAGACTGACTGGAAGCAAGGGGACAGGAAGAGATTGACTGGAAGCAAGGGGACAGGAAGAGATTGACTGGAAGCAAGGGGACAGGAAGAGAATGACTGGAAGCAAGGGGACAGGAAGAGATTGACTGGAAGCAAGGGGACAGGAAGAGATTGACTGGAAGCAAGGGGACAGGAAGAGACTGACTGGAAGCAAGGGGACAGGAAGAGATTGACTGGAAGCAAGGGGACAGGAAGAGATTGACTGGAAGCAAGGGGACAGGAAGAGACTGGAAGCAAGGGGACAGGAAGAGATTGACTGGAAGCAAGGGGACAGTAAGAGACTGACTGGAAGCAAGTGCAGGAAGAGACTGACTGGAAGCAAGTGCAGGAAGAGACTGACTGGAAGCAAGTGCAGGAAGAGACTGACTGGAAGCAAGGGGACAGGAAGAGATTGACTGGAAGCAAGGGGACAGGAAGAGACTGACTGGAAGCTAGGGGATAGGAAGAGATTGACTGGAAGCAAGGGGACAGGAAGAGATTGACTGGAAGCAAGGGGACAGGAAGAGATTGACTGGAAGCAAGTAGACAGGAAGAGATTGACTTGAAGCAAGGGGACAGGAAGAGATTGACTGGAAGCAAGTGCAGGAAGAGACTGACTGGAAGCAAGGGGACAGGAAGAGACTGACTGGAAGCAAGTGGACAGAAGGGATTGACTGGAAGCAAGGGGACAGGAAAAGATTGACTGGAAGCAAGGGGACAGGAAGAGATTGACTGGAAGCAAGGGGACAGGAAGAGATTGACTCGAAGCAAGGGGACAGGAAGAGACTGACTGGAAGCAAGGGGACAGGAAAAGATTGACTGGAAGCAAGTGGACAGGAAGAGACTGGAAGCAAGGGGACAGGAAGAGACTGACTGGAAGCAAGGGGACAGGAAGAGATTGACTGGAAGCAAGTGGACAGGAAGAGACTGACTGGAAGCAAGGGGACAGGAAGAGATTGACTGGAAGCAAGGGGACAGGAAGAGACTGACTGGAAGCAAGTGCAGGAAGAGACTGACTGGAAGCAAGTGCAGGAAGAGACTGACTGGAAGCAAGGGGACAGGAAGAGATTGACTGGAAGCAAGGGGACAGGAAGAGACTGACTGGAAGCAAGGGACAAGTAGAAGAGAGATTGACTGGAAGCAAGGGGACAGGAAGAGATTGACTGGAAGCAAGGGGACAGGAAGAGATTGACTGGAAGCAAGTAGACAGGAAGAGATTGACTGGAAGCAAGGGGACAGGAAGAGATTGACTGGAAGCAAGTAGACAGGAAGAGATTGACTGGAAGCAAGGGGACAGGAAGAGATTGACTGGAAGCAAGTAGACAGGAAGAGACTGACTGGAAGCAAGTGCAGGAAGAGACTGACTGGAAGCAAGGGGACAGAAAGAGATTGACTGGAAGCAAGGGGACAGGAAGAGACTGACTGGAAGCAAGGGGACAGGAAGAGATTGACTGGAAGCAAGGGGACAGGAAGAGACTGACTGGCAAAGACAAGTAGAACAGGAAGAGACTGACTGGAAAGCAAGTGCAAGGGGAAGAGACTGACTGAGCAAAGCAAGGGAAGACAGAAAGAGATTGACTGGAAGCAAGGGGACAGGAAGAGACTGACTGGAAGCAAGGGGACAGGAAGAGATTGACTGGAAGCAAGGGGACAGGAAGAGACTGACTGGAAGCAAGTAGACAGGAAGAGACTGACTGGAAGCAAGTGCAGGAAGAGACTGACTGGAAGCAAGGGGACAGGAAGAGATTGACTGGAAGCAAGGACTGGAGCAGGAAAGAGATTGAGCTGGGAAGAAAGGGGAACAGGAAGAGATTGACTGGAAGCAAGTAGACAGGAAGAGATTGACCGGAAGTTAGTTAGGAAGAGATTGACTGGAAGCAAGGGGACAGGAAGAGATTGACTGGAAGCAAGGGGACAGGAAGAGATTGACTGGAAGCAAGGAGACAGGAAGAGATTGACTGGAAGCAAGGGGACAGGAAGAGATTGACTGGAAGCAAGGGACAGGAAGAGATTGACTGGAAGCAAGGGGACAGGAAGAGACTGACTGGAAGCAAGGGCAGGAAGAGATTGACTGGAAGCAAGTGGACAGAGGAGAGACTGACTGGAAGCAAGTGCAGGAAGAGACTGACTGGAAGCAAGGGGACAGGAAGAGATTGACTGGAAGCAAGGGGACAGGAAGAGATTGACTGGAAGCAAGTGCAGGAAGAGATTGACTGGAAGCAAGGGGACAGGAAGAGATTGACTGGAAGCAAGGGGACAGGAAGAGATTGACTGGAAGCAAGGGGACAGGAAGAGATTGACTGGAAGCAAGTGCAGGAAGAGATTGACTGGAAGCAAGGGGACAGGAAGAGATTGACTGGAAGCAAGTGCAGGAAGAGATTGACTGGAAGCAAGTGCAGGAAGAGATTGACTGGAAGCAAGGGGACAGGAAGAGATTGACTGGAAGCAAGGGGACAGGAAGAGATTGACTGGAAGCAAGGGGACAGGAAGAGATTGACTGGAAGCAAGGGGACAGGAAGAGATTGACTGGAAGCAAGGGGACAGGAAGAGGATTGACTGACTGGAAGCAAGGGGACAGGAAGAGATTGACTGGAAGCAAGGGGACAGGAAGAGGATTGACTGGAAGCAAGGGGACAGGAAGAGATTGACTGGAAGCAATGGGGGACAGGAAGAGATTGACTGGAAGCAAGGGGACAGGGAAGAGATTGACTGGAAGCATAAGGGGACAGGGAGAGAGATTGACTGGAAGCAGGGGACAGGAAGAGATTGACTGGAAGCAAGGGGACAGGAAGAGATTGACTGAAGCAAGGGGACAGGAAGAGATTGACTGGAAGCAAGGGGACAGGAAGAGACTGACTGGAAGCAAGGGGACTGAGGAAGAGATTTGACTGGACAAGTAGACAGCAAGAGATTGACTGAAGCAAGGAAGAAGATTGACTGGAAGCAAGGGGACAGGAAGAGATTGACTGGAAGCAAGGGGACAGGAAGAGATGACTGGAAGCAAGGGGACAGAAGAGATTGACTGGAAGCAAGGGGACAGAAGAGACTGACTGGAAGCAAGGGGACAGGAAGAGATGACTGGAAGCAAGTGGACAGGGAGAGGATTGGAAGCAAGGGGACAGGAAGAGATGACTTGACTGGACAGGAAGAACTGGGGAAGCAGGAGCAGGAAGAGACTGACTGGAAGCAAGGGGACAGGAAGAGATTGACTGGAAGCAAGGGGACAGAAGAGATTGACTGGAAGCAAGGGGACAGGAAAGAGACTGAGCAAGGGGACAGGAAGAGATTGACTGAAGCAAGGGGACAGGAAGAGACTGACTGGAAGCAAGTGCAGGAAGAGACTGACTGGAAGCAAGGGGGACAGGAAGAGACTTGACTTGACTGGAAGCAAGGGGACAGGAAGAGACTGACTGGAAGCAAGGGGACAGGAAGAGATTGACTGGAAGCAAGGGGACAGGAAGAGATTGACTGGAAGCAAGGGGACAGGAAGAGATTGACTGGAAGCAAGTAGACAGGAAGAGATTGACTGGAAGCAAGGGGACAGGAAGAGATTGACTGGAAGCAAGTAGACAGGAAGAGACTGACTGGAAGCAAGGGACAGGAAGAGATTGACTGGAAGCAAGGGGATAGGAAGAGACTGACTGGAAGCAAGGGGACAGGAAGAGACTGACTGGAAGCAAGGGGACAGGAAGAGATTGACTGGAAGCAAGGGGACAGAGGGAACAGGAAGAGACTGACTGGAAGCAAGGGGACAGGAAGAGATTACTGTGAAGCAAGTAGACAGGAAAGAGATGGACTGGAAGCAAGGGGAAAGGAAGAGATGGACTGGAAGCAAAGAGACAGGAAGAGACTGACTGGAAGCAAGGGGACAGGAAGAGATTGACTGGAAGCAAGTAGACAGGAAGAGACTGAATGGAAAGCAAGTGCAGGAAGAGACTGACTGGAAGCAAGGCGGACAGAGAAAGAGATTGACTGGAAGCAAGGGGACAGGAAGAGACTGACTGGAAGCAAGGGGACAGGAAGAGAGAGATTGACGGAAGCAAGGGGACAGGAAGAGGGACGACTGGAAGCAAGTAGCAGGAAGAGACTACTAGAAGCAAGTGCAGGAAGAGATTAATGGTAAGCAAGGGGGAAGGAAGAGGATTGACTGGAAGCAACGGGGGACAGGAAGGATTGACGGAAGCAAGGGGACAGGGAAGAGATTGACTGGAAAGAAAGTAGACAGGACGAGATTGGACCGGAAATAGTTAGTTAGGAAGAGATTGACGGAAGCCAAGGGGACAGGAAGAGATTGACTGGAAGCAGGGGACAGGAAGAGAAATTGACTGGAAGCAAGGAGACAGGACGAGATTGACTGGAAGCAAGGGGACAGAAGAGACTGACTGGAAGCAATGCAGAAGAGATTGACTGGACGACAAGGGGACAGGAAGAGACTGACTGGAAGCAAAGGGGACAGGAAGAGACTGACTGGAAGCAATTTGCACGAAGAGGACTGACTGGAAGGAAAGTGGCAGAGAGACTGACTGGAAGCAAGGGGACAGGAAGAGCATTGGTGGAAGCAGGGGACAGGAAGAGAATTGACGGAGAGAGCAAGTGCAGGAAGAGATGACTGGAAGCAGGGGACAGGGGAGATTGACTGGAAGCAAGGGGACAGGAAAGAGATGACTGGAAGAGCAAGGGGACAGGAAAAGATTGACTGAAAGCAAGGGGAAGGAGAGATGACTGGAAACGGAAGCAAAGGGGACAGGAAGTTGACTGAAGGAAGGGGACAGGAAGAGATTGACTGGAAGCAAGGGGACAGGAAAGAAATTGACTGGAAGCAGGCGGCAGAGATTGATGGAAGCAAGTGCAGGAAGCAGATGACTGGAAGCAAGGGGACAGGAAGAGAGTGAATGGAAGCAAGTGCAGGAAGAGATTGACTGGAAGCAAGTGAGGATAGAGATTGAATGGAAGCCAAGGGGACAGGAAAAGAAGATTGATGGACGCAAGGGGACAGGAAGGATACTGACTGGAGCAAAGGGGACAGGAAGAGACTGACGGAAGCAAGTGTACAGGAAGAGATTGACGGAAGCAAGGGACGGAAGAGATTGACTGAAGCAAGGGGACAGGAAGAGATTGACTGGAAGCAAAGGGGACAGGAAGAGATTGACGGAAGCAAGGGGACAGGAAGAGATTGACTGGAGCAAGGGGACGGGGAGAGACTGACTGGAAGCAAGGGGACAGGAAGAGACTGACTGGAAGCAAGGGGACAGGAAGAGACTGACTGAGCTAAGGGGAAAGGAAGAGCTTGACTGGAAGCAAGGGGACAGGAAGAGACGACGGGGGGGGGGGGTGGGAAGCAACGGGGACAGGGAGATGGGAGAGACTGACTGGAAGCAAGGGGACAGGGAGAAGAGACTGACTGGAAGGCACTCTGTAGGAGTGTACAAATTAAAACAAATTTTAGATATCAGAGGATGATGGAAAATTCTCTACAGATCGCATTCAGTATGAAGATGACACTTATAAGATGAAATCATTATCCGTACACATTGAGACCCCTCCCCCCCCCCCCCCCTTTCCGAGAAATGGGCTAGAGGTCAGTCGCAGTGAATATGCTAAGTTCTTATCAACCTAAATAATCAAACCATAACATATTTACGTACTGAAGCATCACCTGTTATACCCCAGCATACCTTCAGCAGTCATGTGAGATTTTAGTAGTGGTCATGCACACACTACTTCTGAGCTTTGAGAGGGAAGGCGGAGCGCATCACCACAATCCCCACAGAGACAGTACTTAGTGCTGGATGAGAAGAAAGAAAGTGTCTACATCAAGCTCACTAAGCAACTTGTCCACCTACAAAGTCAGCAACCTGAATCCATCAAATGAACCTGCCTCTGATGTGGAGAGCAGGTTGTAAGTCCCAATGATCAAAAGAGAAGATATGTCAATTGTAGATTAACCTACTGATAAAACCAATTGTCAGGCAAGCCAAGGGAATAGAAGGAGTCGCCCTCACCAGTCCTCACACAGATTGGCAAGAAACTCACTTCATGAAGGCCCAGTCTGTTAAAATGGCTACTGCAAGACTATTAATTGGTAGAAAAAACAAGTGAATACAATACCAGTGTAAAACCATTATCGATTTGATTGAATTGCTCCGTTTTGTCTTTCTCACAGCTCATGGGTGATGGCGCGTGTGGGACTAGCAAGACTCACCTGTGGTCAAGAGGTCTTTCCACATGATAGAATGGGACGTCAAGGACCAAGGTTGTCCAAAATTTGTGTTGAATCCAATCTTCTCAGATGCTTAGCTTTCATCTTTTCTGCAATCCTTTATCTGAAGTTACATCCCTTCCTGATATGCCTCTCCACATAATACAGTGTATGGCATTTTGTTCCCATGAGTCCACCTCAATACATGTATCTTCAGTCTCGCGTGAACATATCTTTTTACTATATACTTATCTTTATCAAAAGATAAGTACAATGGTTTGGCAAGAAATCTTTAGCAAGAAGCAAACTAACAGAGACTCTATAAGCATTTGCGAATGTCACCGAAGGAAAGCAGGGAAGATGGTATAACTGGCGGCATTTATATTACATTTCAATAACTTGTATATTTATCTATATAAGGCAAATAGGAGACGAAATTAACAAAGGTTATGACATACCCTCATGGAAATCGATGTAATTAAAAATCGGACACCATTATGTTCTGGACATCCAAACTCAAGAGGAAAATACAGGTACCTGACAATGAAATCTTTTCTAAAGAGACCATCATTAGAAGAGGACCAAGTCTGTCATATCAGTAACTCAACATACTGGTCAACTAAGAATGTCTCTGAACAGTGAAAAGGAGGGAAATGACACATATGGACACGTTAATAAGATCTACAGGTCTCTCCAAGATGACACTAAAAGGTCTTGTATAAAGGAAAAGAGGCTGACCATCAAAAACCATGGATTAAAAAATTTGGCTGCTGACTGCGAATGGCCTAAGAAATGGTAAACAAGAAGTCTAAAAAGAACTGACCAAACAAAGCTAAGGGAATTGGCCCGGTAAACACTCTTTGAGTCAAAAGGCACATCAGAGGCCCAAGGGTGTACTCAAAAGAGACATTAAAATCGGTGCATCTTGCGTTGCATTGGGCCTTTCAGTAGGCAACTTATGAACGTATGATGCGTTCCTGGGACTCAAAGAGTTAACATCAGCAGGTGACCAAAAGACATGATGGTTTGTCCTGGGCCCATGATGATAATAAACCACTGATTCTCCACGTTTATACTATCTCCTAACATGGGTATAATGTGATACAAACATGTATCATTCATGCCATGCTTACTTCTCTTGGCTGGTTTGAGGGTAGTAATACAAATTGTACTTACAAATTTCTTGTTTAGACTAGCAGTCCCCAGCCCATACACAGTGGGAGCTTTCTCATCCTTGCCA